>WHYT01013034.1:54280-91335 GCA_009806455.1 Tetrax tetrax
TCTTTTTTTTTTTTTTTTTTCCTGTTTTTCCCCTTCTGAAATACATTATCACAGAGGTGTTATCAGGGAACATTCTGCTGCCAATTGGCACAGCTCTGTCCAGCAGCAAGTCCGCCCTAGGCCTGGCTGAGTCCACCAGACAAAGGGGAAACGACTTCTACCAGCTTCTTACAGAAACTGCCACCATAGCCCTCCCTCATTAAATAAAACCAGGACAGAGGAAACAGATGAGTTGCCTAGAGCTTGCCACTTATAAGCACTGGCTACAGTGGTACAGATAAAATCCTGTTTTCTCTCAGGGCCAAAAGGCATACACAGTTCAGTAAAGGTACACTTTTGATGCTATAACAGACACTGAATGTAATAAGCAATCCTCAGCACTATTTAGAAGCCAGAACTTCACTGTCAGCTTGGTTTGCATCTCAGCCTTGACAAGAGGAACAGAATATATACGACTCCAAGAGCCCACTGCCTTGAGCCCACTGCCTTTGCTTTTCATGCTCTTCCTTAGTGCCTGTTCTGAGACTTTTGTTATTCCATGTCTGCCACATCTTTAAGAAAATAGAAAGAAAATGGATGGAAAATCACACAAATTGACACTCAGCCAAAGCAAGAAGCAATTGGAATTATAAATTTGTTACCTGAAGTTCATAGATGCACGACCTATACAGACGTGCTTAGGAAGAAACAGATTTTGAATGCATCTATAATGATCAATCCTGCATAGACTATAAAGGGTGAGCTACTACATTAACTGATAAAAGCAGAGCTCATCATATTTAACACTGATTTCATTTTTATATTTATTAAAAACAATAAAGAGCTATTATGAATATTGCACAACAGATCATATAACAATTTCCGCTAAAGAGAATACCCTTTTTATAGCATATCATTATACTCTTCCTTGACTTTCTGTAAAATGCAAGCCATAGTGCTTCTAACTCTTGATGCTGGCATACAATCAATTGTCTGTAGTCAAACTGGGGCATATGTCACACTCAGATTTCGGATGAGAGGAAGGCCCCCTTGCATTCTAGCCTACCTCAGACGAGTCTGGGAGACTAGGGGTGGCTGGACCAACCTCTCACACACAGTAGCAAGGTTTTGCTCGTATTCTTGGGAACAGAATTAAGACTCAAAATGGAGTCAAGCGCCAGGTAGCTTTATTTACCCAAGAACAAGTTCACAAATGCAAGAAAAAGAGAGAAAGGAAGGAAAGAGGGAAAAAAGCTTCAGTTGCAATAGCTACCACCATGGAGCTGTGGCGTCCCAACAGTCCACTCTGTGGGGGAATGTTCCGTCACATGTTGGTGCCGATATTGATTTTGTGGATATTGGTTCCTTCAATGTTGGTTCCCCTTTTGGTGTTGGTTCTTTTTGTCCTTTTGTTGTTTGTTTCATTGCATATTCATTGTATTCCAAGCCCTGGCTTGCCTAGCAGCACTCCTCACCTGGCAGTGATATGCATGCCCATTACCGTCTCTGGCCCCCTCTGTTTTTTCTGGCCTCGGGTCTGGGTGCATGCTGGGGGGTAGGGCTAAATGTCTCAGAATCAGCTCTGCATTCAGGTTTGCAGGACAACAGGAACTGGCTTGCAAGATAATAGGAATTGGCTTGCAAGATAACAGGAAGATTCTAGTCCTATGGTTTAACTGAAGTTCCACTGTTTGGGTGGTGGTTTGATGTTTCGACAATGTTGAGACAAACATTCAACACAGTCTCTTACAGCATAACTCTAGAAAGTCATCCATTCTCAACACAAACATTTCCAGGAACAGAGAATATACTTGCCCTAATATGTAATTTTTCTTAATGTTAACATGTTTTGTCCTTAATTTTTTACTCTTTCCAGTCTAAAAATGCTCTGGATCTCTTAATCTTTTTTCCTTTTTTTTTTTGTTTTTCTTTCAGCTAAGAAAATACCTGATTCATAGTCCATTCCATAGTCAGTGGAAACTCTTCCTGTGAATACCACTGCAAGTGCCATTCTTAGTGTTTTCTTAACATATATGTATGAATAATAAACAAGCCTCCTGACAGACAGACTGTCAAAATACTCAAACATAAAATTCTAGATTTAGGGAGAAAAACAGAGGAAATAATTCATATTTTAAGCTCCTGCTCTCCTCAGTGCAGCATTGCTGCCTTGCTTCAGCCAGTTCAGTAACACGTAGCACATGGGTATGCTATGAACTCCAGCAAAGTTAACCAGTTTAAAACAAAAAGCAAAAAAAAAAAAAAAAAAAAAAAAAGGCTTTGTAAAAAATAGATCATTTAATAAAATGAGGTCTAAGGATCACCAAAGGTGCTTAAACCAATGGGATGAAAACGTTCTCTTTGCAGAGGGACAAAAAAGAGCAATTGAATTTTGGAGTGGAAGAGGCGTACACATTAAATTATACCTGCTGTAGCAGAAAGGTAAAACATCAAGTCACAATCTCGCACAGCTTGATGGAACACACTCTTGGCTTGATGGTAATTCTTCTTGCCCTCTTTGGCAACTTATATAGAAAAATGTTTGACACAAGTTTTACTTTGCCAGAACAATTTAAGAAGCAGTCAGGCATAAAAAATAGAATATAAGGAATAGATCTAAGCCAACCAGATGCATTCCTTTCTGATAGCTGATATTTCTTTTCGTCACAGGCAGCACCTCTGCCTATCACCAAAGTGATACTAGTTATGTTTCAAGTTCCTTTTAGCTTTGTGGTTATCGCTGACATATTCTCCATGATTATTGTCCATCAGTCTAAATGACCTGCATCAGTAGAAGAGTAAACCATTAACATTGTACACTTACATGTATCACCTGAAGGAGGATTGGTTTTGTTTTTCTTTTTGTTTATGACATAAACCAGACCTAAACATCATATATAACCATACTTAAATTTAAGTATAATTTTGATACTGCCTCTACTACTTTAAAATACAGTATGTTAATAATACTTAACAAACTTATGAATGCAAAGAATACAACCTATGTGTGGATCTGTAAAGGCAAAAAAATTTCAATGGCAATACTTTTATTATATTAAAAATAAAAAATAATTTTGTTCTGAATACTTTTTCATTGCCACTTAGGAAAGTGCCTTAAATTCCAGCAAATTAGGAAGTAAAATAATGATTTTTTTTAGAATTAGTTGAATTTTAAAGATGTTCCATGCACCTGCAAAATGTCTAGAATATGTTCTCTAAGCATCTTTTGAATCATGGATGAATTTTATATAGTTCCTAAACTCTTATATTATTCTACACTTGTTGCAACAAATAAACGTATTTGTAGAAAGCCATTTGATTGTTAAACATAAAGTCTATTTTATATACTACAACCTTCTATTAGCAATAAATACGAAGTCAATATCTTCTATGAGACATGACAAAGTATTGAATGTTTTAAGTAGGTCCATAGGAAATGTTGCATATGTGAGAGAAAGTAAAAATTTATGGAAATCTTCACCAGTGGGAACAAGATTATCTAATTCTGGTGGAGATAGTATTCAAGCTTTGCTGAAAAGTTCACAGACAAGCAACTTTCTTATGGGTTCTTGTTGCCAATGCAAGGTTTTGAACTTTATATAAAGATTAATCTTATGCTGTTGTTTAAACTGTAATTAGAAAAGACATAAATAATGCACTTTTTAAAAGTTCTAAACGTATAAGTGCCATCTATGAATAACGACTGTTCTTTGCCATCCCTTTAAACCTCTGATACAGCAAAGTACTTGAAGTACTTAATTTTAAAGATATAGATAGTCCAATTAAGTTCATTAAGAGTTAAATATGTGATCAAAGATGAATGTTTAGTAAATATAAATTTCCAAGAATAAATAGAAAAATATCTAAGAAACAAGTTTAGTACACAAAATATTTATTAAAGCAGATCTTAGTAATGCATTAATTATTATTTGAGGAAAAAAAAACATTTTGAAATCATAAACTCAGCATTTGTGTGAGGGATCTTCTCTAATCATCATTTAATGAGAGCTAGATGAGACCATAGGACTTGTGCTCAGTCAAAAATCAGACAGAAGTGAATGACAGCCTGAATTTTGAGCCCTCAAATGATTAATTATTTGCTTTACTTGGAAGAACATGTTCACCTCTGATTTATACGTAATAGAATGTTTCAAAGCATAAATTAGACTTGGACTTTAAAACATTTAGTGTAGTTTAACTTGGAAGGTATTATTATTGGTTTCTTCTTCATCATAAAATGTAATTATTGAAATCACAAAGATATTCTGAATTTATTTAAAATAAATTCAAAAAATTCTAGCAGCTTTTGCAGAGGATGCATTTTTCTTAAATCAAGTTTAGTTTTACTGTCAAAACATTATTGAAAAGTTCCTAAAAAAAAAAGAAAATTTCTATTTAAAAATAGCCTAGAGGTCTCAGTCTGTTTATCTGTCTTTGTTTAAATCATGCCTAGAGGGGCATAATGTCAATGTCCAGGCAGAACTGCACAAATGTTATTATTTTAAGAGGGAGGGGGAAATATAAGTTATAGTGCCTAAGTTTAGCTAACAGTTTTTCTAGGCTTCCCCGTGACTGAAGCTTCATTTTTTCTGTGAAGATCCTAAACAAAAGGCCTGCTTTTTTGCACCATTTCTTAACAATTACATTTTCCACATAACTATCCTATTTATGGAATGAGTAATAGCATCTATAGAGAGCCTGACAACACATGTTAATTAAATGTTTTGTTCCGTGTGAAAACTATGAATGCAGGTCTGTTGGGTTTGGTTTTGTTTTTTTTTTCTATTTGCTTTTCTTTCGCCATGTAAATTTAGTCCCAATGAATCCCACTCCTGAATAGGATTCACTCTCCCATGAGCTTCCTGCAACACAACCTCATGGCTGTTAAACCAAAGTAAAAGAATGGAGTTTGTTGTCTTGGCAAACATTTAAAGCAATGAAGCCCTGAAAGATGGAGTGAGGAAGTTATGAGTTAATAAATCTCTAAATAAGGTACCCTTTTATCAGGATACCCAGCTCCAGTGTCAGAAATTACACAGCATGGGCTCCACTTCTCTTCACCTCCTTCCTCAGTCTTTCAGGATAGAAAAGAGGGGAAAAAAAACCCCAACCATTAATTTCAGCTTCACAGTAAGGAGAGACAAGAGGGTTAAAAAGCCTGGATTCATGATGCAGAGCTACATGACAGCTGTTTCTTATATTGGGAATGGCCATGCTCTAGCAACAGAGGCAGCAATTAGGCCATCCTCAGCATCTAATTTTCTGCCTAGTCTTTCAATGGAAAGGCTGGTTTTGCAGAGAACTAGAAACAAGTTCCAGCAGGAAAAATGTGTTCCTAGAGTTCAGTTGAGGTTTTATCCCCTTGATTAACTTGGAATTTAGGGATTTCCTCTTTTTATTTATGACCAAGTTGCTCATAAACTGGTATGTAGGTACATCAACTGGCAGCAAATACATATTGATGTGGACTCTCTTGAATTCAAATATAAGAAGGACACATATGCAGAGCAAAAAGATGACACCAGCAGAACTGGTCATTAGGGCAACAATCAATCAATAGCTATGTGAAAACCCAAAAGGGCTACTGAGGTCAGTTCAGGTTTAGTTATACTGACACTTCTTTCCTATTCTGCTATTAAAAGGCTGCAAAAAAAAAAGGAGGAAATGTACTGCATATAAGCTATTCAAAGGCACTTTTATGCATTCAAAGTGCTGAAAAGCAAAACCTAAATACAAATGTTTCCTCTTGTACTCAATTTATGACTTAATGTGACTCCTATGCTGATGAAGACTGATGGCTTAGCAAAAAAACTCATAATTCTACCATGATACTGTCCCATGACTACACCAGCTTTTCTTCTTTTTACCCACCTGTATTTATGTATTTAAGTGAAGAAGCCTAGGTACTCTATTGTAAGTATTTGTCTTTTTTTTTCCCCATGTAAGTTCCAAGGGGCAGGAGTGAACAATTCTGGTGAATACTCTATTTATAACATCTCTAACATATTGGAGAGGCATTGGAAAAGGCTGGAATTTGGCTCAATATTTCACTTCCAAAATTTCTCTAAACACTACTAGTAGGAGGGGAAGAAACCAAAAATATCTCTCTCTCTCTCTCAAAAAAGATTTCTCTCAAGTATAAAAATAGAAACCAAATGAAGTATTTCCTGTTTTTTCAAGTTACAGGTGTTTGCTACAACCTCATCTAATGTTCTTCAAGTTCTGTGATGTGGAATTATGTCTGCAGATTTCTGCTACAGAAAGAAATTGTTCATTACATGAACATTACATGAACATTACATGAAAATACATACTGTTCAGCAAAAGAGTTGACATATATAGATGAGAGAGAAAACATTTCAGCATCAAGTAGAGATTTACAGGGTGGATCTAGAATACTACTCCTTAATAGATGTTTTTATAATCACTTATCAGTTCTGTGCTAAAATAGATAGATTTGCCTGGGAATAAACCCACTAAAGCAGGTGTTGAGGCAGAATCTTATGGTGGGAAAGAGGATAGACAGCTTGCTTTCTTTTTTTTTTTTTTTTTTAAATTGGTAAGTAAATAACTAAATATAGTTCAAAGCATCATGCTCTCTCTTAGAAAATTCCTTTGAGAGAGACTAGGTAGCAAGTAACATCTTAGCCCAATACTGTTAGAAATAGCTATTAGTACTACCTGCCAATTTTACATGATCAGAAAAAGTCTTAATAATAGTTAGCTTGGGAGTGTCCTTGTAATAAATAATCAACTTCCTCAAGCACCCAAGGTCCATCTCAAGGTTCAGTGATTCAAAAACATTTCTGTAATTGTATGCCTTTAAGTACTAGATATATTTGAAGATGGAAAACAGACAAAATATTGAACGTTGAGGAGTAAATGGATTTGAAAATCAGGAAATTGATTTTTATTATTCAGCACATATTCTAGAACACACATGAACTAAGCCTGTGCATTGTAATACAAGGTGGATCACATATTGGTTTTACTTCATGGAGTGAATTTAGTGTGTAACAGTTAAGGTGAACCAAAATACACTTTTTGACCAAATTATAATATGAACTTTTCATGCCTCACCAAATTATAACTTTTCAGACTTAAACTACTGTTTCAGACTTAAACTACTTTTTCCACATTTACAAAATTATACGGGATGAGTCTAAGGCACAAAACCAGAATTTGTTCCATTATCCTTTTGGACTTTTACAGATTTTGTTTTTCGTGATCAGTGCATGATGTCTTCTATTCTGAAGCTTAGAGGCATGAAAGTATAATTAAAATACATCACTGGAGATGAGAAACAGACAAATTAATTGGCTTGAAAACCTAATTTATATTCTTTAAACCTTTATGAGGATGCTAAAATGAACAAAGGAATATCTCTCCAAAAGAATCATTATCACCTTCATTGTAACTTTTTATGCTACCTTTGAAAAATCTCTTGGTAGCTAATCATACATTGTAAATAATGCAGAGCTAATTATAATTTGCCACAAGTTTATATCTAAAATTCTGGAAGGTTTCCTTTACTGAATTCACAGCGTTAACAAGAAGTAAGTCTGTCTTCACAAAGTCAGTAGGATAT
Organism: Tetrax tetrax; assembly: GCA_009806455.1. Taxonomy (NCBI): domain Eukaryota; kingdom Metazoa; phylum Chordata; class Aves; order Otidiformes; family Otididae; genus Tetrax; species Tetrax tetrax. The sequence continues at coordinate 61,848 of WHYT01013034.1, forward strand.
AGGTTTAGGGATGTGTTTTTTTTTCTTGGGCGGGGGGGGGAATTGTCTTCTTTTGTTTTTCAAAGAAAAGACTGTTACTATTGGAAGTGTTGGAGACTTGAAAATAGTGTCTGAGTCCTAAAGATGTTTTTACTCCCTTGTCATAAACCTGCTTAGTAAATTATTTTAAACTGCAGTATTTAGAATAAATAATTATTGCAAGTGTCAATTCTAATGAAATACGGATGGCAACAATTCAGTTTTCCTTCCACAAGTATCTCAATGGTAAGCATGGACTCTACCCAGCTGGGAAGAGACAATGTCAGCATCAGGAAGATGCTGAGGAAGTATGGGAGGCTGCAGGTTTCCAGACAGGACTAATAGCACATGGGAATGGTCAGCCTGCACAAAGAGAGGGCAACATCGCTAGTCCTAGTAGTTCATTTTCATTTCTCCGTGACACTGAATATTGGTTCTCACCCTTGAGATGAGGAAACACAGTTGCACCTGTGGTGCAGGATGGCCATGTGGTGTTCGCAACTGGCACTACTTTCTGAATTTTTTTTTACCAAAATAAACGGACCCTCTGTTCAGAAGAGACAGAGGACAAGTCAGCAACTGTGCAGATATGGAGGTTTAATCAGTATGGGAATTAGCTACCTACCATCTTTTTCTTTTGGACTCTGCCTTAACCAAGGCAGAAGACACTGGCTACCCAGAAGATATCTGCATTACATGTAGACAGAGAGTCTTGGATCTAATTCTGTTAAAGCCAGTGTCTCCGCTAAAGTTCTAACTGAACTGAGTTGTGGAGATGAATGCGCTTGTGTTCCTTTATAGCAGGGAGTGCCATTTTATACCCACTCAAAAGGGGTATGAAATACATATGTATTTAAGAACACTTTTCATAGTGTAAGTAATTAAATTGAAGTGAAGAATTGTGTCCAATAACTTTTTTTAATTAAATGTCATTCCACCACACCGTAAGAGTTACCACAATACTGTATTACTGAACACATGTTTTTCTTTGTACTTTTTAGGAGTAACGCAACTTCCCATAGCTATTTGGATGCTTGATTACAGAAAGTGTTTTTTTTTTCTTTTTTAGCGCTTCATAAAACTGGATAAGAATATAAATGCAATATAGTTTATCTCCATTCCATTGGATTTGTTACCACAGGCTCACAAATGTTTGTGGAAAAAGTTTAAGTTTATGAACTGCTTGTAGTAACATGTGTCTACTCATAAAATAAATGCTTTTATATTTATAAGTTTTTCCTACCTTTCTTACTACATTAAGGAAATACAAATCACTATTTACAGCAATTTAGGAAGAGGAATGTAGTATTTAGTTTCATTTTTATTGTCAAATATATTACCATAGTAGACTTGTCCTTGGCAAAGTATTTCTCCTTGTTTTTACAGCATGTTGAGATGGTCAGCTATTTTTCAGTGCTTTAGTAAATATGGGTAAATTTACATTACACAGTATTTTCATAAATTTCATTCTATAAATTTCTGGTCATTTTGATTGTTGCAGGATATTTTTACTAAAAGTGCCCTCCTCCTTGGCTTTCTTACGATTCAGCTTTCTGAAACTGGACCGCCGGCAGATGTCATTTCAAACATATAGACACTGTAGCTTTTTTGACACCACTGTTTGTATATACAGGACTTTCTGAAAAAAAAATGGTTAACATCTTTCCTTTCTTTTTCTCAGGAATGGAAGATGGAGGAAAAAAGAAGCAAAGGTGACATTTATGATAAATGATGCATGGGTACTACTGTGGTAAAAGAAGTGAATTTCTGCATGGAAATTTTAGGCATTTGAAAACTACATGAAGAAAAAAAAAATTAGAATACCCTTTCTTACTCTTGTTCAAATAATCTGGAAAAGTGCCATCTAACTCAATATTCTATTTCTAAGAAAGACTAATAGATGCACTGAAGATAATAGTACCGTACAGCAATTGAATGCTATTCTTTTGAGACTACAGCTATTTTGTAGAGTTCTAATTTAGTTTAGAGGTTATATTTGGACTCTCATGTGTAGTAAGTCTATGCCTGTCCTGTGGATTGTATACTTCTTGTACTACTTGTATGTCTATGACCCAGTGCTATCCTGCACATTTCCAAAAATAAGATATTTTACAAGCCAAACATGCCTTGTCCAAAAAATACTATGTTTTTTAGTTGTTTGAAATGGGACACAGGATAATTTTACCAAGTTTCCTTATGCACTTATAGCAGAAAAAGAAATCTGTGATTAATTTTCTTGGCACAACTTATGTTTGTATGTAACATGTCATATTATCCGCCTTTTCCTGAAAAGTTGACTCAGTATTTGCAATCTTATTTTGCTTATTTGTTGTCTGCCTCAGATAATTTTCATCATTCTTTTCTGTATTTTTCTTTGATGCTTTCTTGCTCTTTTTTTCTTTTTTGATCACTACAGATTTCATCAGCTGAAAACAAATTTTTATTTTATCTGAATTCATTCATCATGATTTTCAGACCAATGGATTCCTGCATCTGGAGGCTAAGCATCTATCCCATAAATTATCCAGAGGACAATGTAATAGCACCTCTCTTTTTTACTCTCTTTCAATTGAGTCCTGCAACTTTTAGATCTGCTCTTCAAGCTGTTAATTTATTATTGATCATGTCATGGGATTTTTTGTCCATCTTCTTAGATGGAAGAGAATTTCCATGCCTTCCAAATCTCATAATTCTTGCCCTCTCTTATTTTTAATTTTTTTTTTTTAAATTTAAGGGCTTTCATATGAATAAATCTAGCAGCTGTCCTGCACTTACCCTACTGTAGATTTATGAGTTAGTCATATTGAATCTGGATGTCTTAGGGACTGCTATTTCAACAGCACTACAAAGGATATATATTTTTAATATGCAAAAAGCATTTTATGTAAATATTCAGGGAAAAAAAGTCTACCCTTGGGTAATTAGAAGAACAGTCATTTCAGTTCTTTGTCACTCATAACAACTCATTTTCTATATACTCATGTTTTTTCTTATTCTTATTTAAATTTCTGAATTCTGAACTTAGTGCCCAAAAGAGTTGAACTAGTTCTTCAACATTTGAATTACCTGGACAATTTCAGCAATATACTGTTAGGCTTTCAATCACTTTGCCAGGTTTTGGTCCAGAGGCACATACCTAGTCCAGGTAAAACCAATGTCATTTCTGCATCTTCTTGCCTAGCACCTTAAGGCACTGAAAACTCAATTGCACATTACTGCTGAGCTGCTTAGATTATTCTGTGAAATTTGGCATACATTACTCTTTGTGATAATCACGTTGTTTCTTCCTACATATCCATCTGTCATGGTTTAACCTCAGCTGGCAACTAAGCACCACACAGCTGCTCATTCACTCCCCACCTCCTCCAGTGGGATGGGGGAGAAAATCAGAAGAGTGAAAGTGAGAAAACCTGTGGGCTGAGATAAAGACAGTTTAATAGGTAAACAAAAGCCACCCATGCTAGCAAATCAAAATAAGGAATTCATTCACTGCTTCCCATCAGCAGGAAGGAGTTCAGCCATCTCCAGGAAAGCAGAGCTCCATCACATGTAATGGTTACTTGGGAAGACAAACATCATCACTCTAAACATCTCCCCTTTCATTTTTCTTCCTCCAACTTTTATATGCTGAGCACAATATCATATGGTTTGGAATGTCTCTTGGGTCAGTTGGAGTCAGCTGTCCCAGCTGTGTCCCCTCCCAACTTCTTGTGCACTCCCTGCCTATTTATTGGTGGGGTGCGGTGAGAAGCAGAAAAGACCTTGAGTGTGTGTAGACACTGCTCAGCAATAAGGAAAACATCCCTCTGTTATCAATGTTGTTTCCAGCACAAATCCAAAACATGGATTTGATGTTTTATAATCATAAATTTATGTCAATTTTAAAAAGCACAAGTAGTAGATCAAACTTACAAGGCTTTGTATGTATCCATTTTTCTATAAATCTGTATACTTAGTACTGTGTGTATATGAGAAAGTTTATTTGCGCAAACAAATCTCTGTAGATATATGTACAGTAACTGGCGATATTCATAGAAGTTGCAGATATAATACAAATACTGACTTTGAAATTTTTCTTATCCTCTCTTGAGTCTTCTTCCACCTCTATGTGATGCTTAGCCAGACTTTCATTTGTAGGATTTGCTGAAAAATTTGGATCAGAGTAGAACATCCTATTCTCTTTGCAGATATACCTTGTGTAGGAAAGTAATACTGTGGGGAAAGCTACTGTGTATTGCATGAAAAATATATGCAGGTACCAGAGCAGTGAGAAAAGACATGAATTTTAATAGGAACTAATTGCTTATGTGCTTGGTATTGTAGTTCTGGTGAGACAATGAGAAGTATCACCTGGTACTGGATCGGATATACTATTAAGTGCAGTCTTCTGTCCTTGAAGTTAGAAATGGGTTTTGACCCTGAATGAATCTCTGTAAAAGACATTCCTATTTGCTGACCTAAAAGGCACAATGTCAGCTCCAGACTCAGATTTGGCAATTTCTTATAACAATAAAAGCCTCACTTACTCCTTTTTAATTTGTGTTAATGTTGAAAAATGCAGAATAAGGTTATCAGGAGCTTGTAGTCTATGACATGCATCACAAACATAGCAGATAGCTAAATTATAGCTGTTTGTATGTATGTAATCCAGATTGGTGACAATCTATTTACAAACTCATCAGAATTTGTGTTTGAAAATCTATGTTATGTGAGGTTTTGCAAGAACAGAAGAAAATCCCTGCTGAACCTGGGACAGCAATTACAGCTTGCAGGGTTTCCATTAAAAAGAAATACAAAATTCCATTAGCACCACGTTAAAGCATCAATGATTTAAGCAGAAAGTGATGTAATGCAGAAACAACTATTCCTTAGAAAAATTTTTAAAATGCAGAAGAATGTCAGAAACCAGAATAAGAATACTTTTCATATTCTTTTGAATATTCTTTTCTTACAGTTTAATTTTTAGCAAAGCAATTATGGAAAATTATGGAAAATGTTAGGATAATCTTCAAATATCTCTGTTGAAGATTCAGGACTCTTTCCACCCTTCTAGAAGTAGCTTTTCACTTGAGAAAAATAATAAGGAAATAGCAAAGTCAATTGTGTTTTTTGCAAGGAGTATGAAGAAAAGTTTATCCTGAATGCCTCCTAGAAAATATTAATTTATTTTCTGTATTAAAAAGTTTGAAATGAATTCAAAATAAATACTCTTTTATCGTAATAGAATTTTGCGATCTCATCAAGAAGTCTCTAACTTAGCACATCTAGTCACACCGATTGTCCTGGTTCTGGCTAGGATAGAGTTAATATTCACCTGAGCTGGGAGGAGAACTGGAGCTGGTAGCCCCTATGGCTGGGATAATTAATTAATTAGCTAACAGCTGGGGTTAATTTAACCAAATTAGCCAAAGGGCTATTCCATCCCATCTGACATCATGCTTAGTATATAAGCGAGGAGGGTGCTGAAGGGAGTCTCCTGTTACTTGGAAGAAATTAGGTGTGGAGATTTGTTGTAAGGCATTGTATTGTATTGGTATTCCATCACTGTTTTGTTTTCTTCTGTCATTGCTGTCAAATTTACTTTTTGTTCAATCTCAATCCACGTGATTTTTGTTTGTTTGTTTACCAGTTCTCCCCCTGTTCACTCGGAGGGTGGGGGGAGTGGGAGAGAGACTGTATAGTCTGGTCCCGATCGGGGCTGAACTATGACACCAATATAGTGAATGGCTGAAGATCTGCAGATAAAAGAAAAGGATGAGGGTAGGGCAGTGGGACATTAGGGTGAATGAAGGAGACATTATAACACATTTTTTTCTTTGTCTTTTATAAAGTAGAAATAAATAAAATGAAGCAGAGGCAGGAAAATAATGGCCTATAAAACTTCTAAAAAACAATCACTAACACTTTAATCTGAGTTGTGCCACCATGCCAAAAGTACCTAAACCATCAGTATATTGAAGAACCTCCATGAAATACCCAGGAGGGATCAAAACTTGCAGGCCTGTGATTCCAGGTGCATGTAATGCTGCCACATGCTAATTGGAATTTCTGAGGCTGCTATAGAACTGTGTTAGATAAATAAGAGAAAAGCAGGGACTGATGATTTGGTATAGTTCTTGTAGGTATTGGTCTTCCACTCTGCCATTCCTAGAGATGAATAAAAGTGGACAATAATCTTTAAGATTTGCAGTGATAGCTGAACTGTTGTATGTCCAGAGTGGGAAGAAGAATGTATTTATTCAGTATACATATCACATGCAACTCACCTAGTTCCTGCTCCCCTGCCATGGGGTTGCCAAGGTTGGAACCTTTCACCAGACCAGTTCGATCAAAGCTCCATCCAACCTGGCCTTGAACGCTTCCGGGGATGGGGCACCCACAAATTCTCTGGGCAACCTGTTCCAGTGCCTCGCTACTCTCACAATAAAGAATTTCTTTCTTGTATCTAATCTAAGTCTACCCTCTCTCAGTTTATAGCCATTACCCTTCTGCTCAAGAAAAAAAAGGCCCTTGGGCTTGCACAGGAACTTTTCCTTGGTCTGCCAGCAGGCAGTATGTCCTGTGCTAGGCAGTGATAATGGGCAGGTTTGTTGTTTCTTTAAGAAAACATTAATTAACACAATTGTTTCTTAAATGTTTCCTATAGATATTCACCCTGGAAACACAGTAAGTTGCTGACGTCTGATAAAGGCTACACCATGCATATCACTCCATACCAACAATCGTCTTAGCTTTTCTTCTTCATTTACTGCACTTTTTATTCATAAGCCTCCTGGCATCCTAATTGCATTCATCTAGAAAGCTGCTATCTCTATCTGCCTGTACGCCTCCACCTGAACTTGTTTTTCAACAATATTTATACTATGGGCAGAGCTCACCCACAGTTCTGCAGCAGAGGAAATGCCATTTCAATTCCTCAGGGAAAGATATAATTAATCTCTTTGTTAGTTTTTTTCCTAGCGAAGCACTTGTTTCTGATAGTAGGAATGTTTTTTTTTTTCTCTCCTGTACTGCAAGCCTTCTTTTAAATAAAACAGTCATTTCCAATGCATGTCTCTCTCCCAGATTACTTAAAATTCAGATGGTCAACCAAAGGAACAAGGTTGGAACCATTCCCTGGCCCAGTTCCTAACTGCAGAGGTTGGATGCTACATTTATATCTATTTCCATACTTTGAACATTACATGAACCAATGGGAAGACACACAATCATATAGGAAGCAGTAAAATTCAAGGTAGAGACAGGCATAACAGAACTGGAGGAGTCTTTTGTCAAAGATCCAGACAAATGCAAGCAAGATCTTCTTCATATATGAAAAATATTTGACTATCTTCTCTACCATCTTCTCTTCTCATGGTGATGAATCTTCATCCATGCATGCCTGAACCTTATGCCAAACTGCTGAATGTCTGAAACCACATTGTCAGCTATAGCTGATAGTTCTTGCTGTAGAGCTGTTGCTGACCTAAACTTTTTCTGACAGTGATGTCACCCCAGTCTCATGATTAGTGTCTCCTAGAAAGTGGATGTGTCAGATGTGATTGCTGTAGCAAGTTGATGCATGCAATTCAGCTGCTCATACAATAGGTCGTGTTCTTAGCATGGATATTTCAGCAAATATTATGACAGATAGATGCATATCAAGCATTTAATTTATCAGGGATGTAAATCTTTAACAAACTCAGCCAAATCCATATCCAGACAAACAAGTGAGTGGCAATGCAATCAGTTTATTACAAGTCTTCTTAAACTAGAGATACATTCAATTCAGTAGGTGATTTCTTTGCTACTAAGAATGATGTATGTGATGCTGTGGATGATATACCTGACTTGGTTCAGCACCTGACAAATCCAATTCAGGAGGTGACACAAGGTATCATTTTTACAGAAATTTATCTGATATGCTAGGTAACGAATTTGATACAAATTAGGCCTTTTTCTTTGGTGAGCAATACTTTACTTTTCTCCTAAGGTATTTGACTGTAAACTGTAGAATATACAGGTCTTTCACATTAAATGCTAATAAATGACATGTCCATTATACTCTGTAACATTTATCCAGCCTTTTGAATGCTGAAATGAACAATAGTAAGTGACAGAAGCATTGCTTTTAAAGGATGTTTTTGACACAACGTGTGAAAGAGATGGATATCAGATTAGCTAAAAGAGAAACCTGAAATATCTAGTCTGCCAGCAACCAAACCCAAAAGCCTTTCTGCAGCTTTTCAATTAACTTCCAGTGAAAGTCTTCAAAAGTATCAAATTCACCCCTGAACATACTGTTTTGGAATTGCCTGTTACGAAAGGAAAAAGTAATCTTCTGTGGAGATCAGTGATACTTTAACTGTTTGTTACAGTGACTTTTATAACATTTTGAAGTAGCCCCGGACCTATGCACACATATACACTGAACTAAAAATATAGCACTTTGCCACATGACATGATCCTGTTCAATTTTTTCAACAACAACAAAGAAAAGAAAAAAAAGCAGGGGAAAAAAAACCAGTCCTTCATCCAATTTGCATTAGGGTGTTGACATTGCTATCGTGAGCAATAAAAAAGTATTAGCAGAAATGGAAGCTAAAGACATCATAATCTATTTGTAAAGTCCTTGCATCTATAATACATTCATTGCTGGCTATGCATAGAGCCTGGCTAAAACAGCTTATGTTTTAAGAAGACAAGCAATATATGAAGGTCAAGGAAGAAGCAGATCATATGCAAACCACAACTTACATTAAAAAAGGAACAGAGAATATTGCTTACTTAGGCACATTTTAGCTACCAGCGTTGTTCGTTCAGTGTATGCTTTGCCAAATCCACTGCAAAGAACTACCAAGCTTCGGAACTACAGATAGCATATTCCACTCGAAGGACAAACACTTTTCACTAACAACCGTTTGTTCCTCAGAGTTTAATGCAGAGATGGACAAACTTTGTCTCAATTGCATCACGCCAAGTAAGGCAATTTCCCTTTACGATGAAACCAAAGCATCCCATCTGGTGCCCAGGGCAGTTCTGGCAGGCTCAGGCCAGCTTCCAGCTACACAAACAGTACTTTAAGACCACCAGACATCAGTTCTGCTGCTTCTTGAATTGCAGAATGCCACTAGAGCAAATGTAAATAGTAAATTAGGTTTGATACTGTGACTATAAATCTCTACATATCCAAAGGCAAAAATAAAGGTGTATTAAGCTTAAGCTCTAAGCCCTCAGGATGGATTGAAAGTACAGGTGGGTTTTTTTTCCCCTCCCTAACCAAATATAGCTACATGAGGCAAAATTACCTCACCTCGAGGGCAACAATACTCTCCTTGAATTTTTCCTCGATAATGGAAAGTAATCCAACCTACGAGAGCAGATACCTGTAGATGATGCAGATCTAGTTTTCAAGAAGTTTCCTCCTACTTTACATATCTATTCTTTTGAGCTGATAGCTAGGTTAGCAGTGCATAGGCAATTAATTCATATCAGTAGCAAAACATTTGTTGTTATGTTATTAAATTTGAGGGTGAACAAAGGTGGGCGGAGGACTGATTGATTCAAAGGCACTATAAGAAGAATTTGTCCATCCCTCCTCTCCACAAACTAGTGGCTTTTTGTGTAAATCAGACTACTCGCTGAACATTTGGACAGTCAGCCAAACTCATAATACTGGTGGTATCCTGAAGAGCAAACCCAGAGTAAGACAAATTTTCTGGAAGATGGATACCTGTGCTGAGGTCATCAAAATGTCTTGGTCATGTGTCTTAATTCTAAATAGAAGGGGAAGCATTGGGCATGAAAATATTTTGAGGCATTAGTCTTGTTTTGAAAGAATAGAAATCCTAGCTTAAACTGGTGAATGGAGTTGCAGTTAAACAGAGATATTGAAAAAGCCATGCAAGAGAAACCCCTAACTGTCAGGGAAAGGTAGTTTGACACTATCATGAAAACATAGCAAAATCCACTCTGAAATTCATACATTTTGAATCTAAACACAGTGTAGGGAAAGGAAGCTCATTTTTTTCATGGCAGAAATCACAGATCATACTTCATACTTCCTTTCTGTGAAGGAACTCCAATTATACTAGTGCTTCAAGAGGGACATTAAAGGTTAAAGCCTTATCTTTATGAATTTTTTTTTAAAAGTCTTTTACATTCAAAAAGCCAGATTTTATTAGAATGAGATGTGAGACTTAAGTATTTAGACAGAATATGCCTAAACAGACATAATCAAAACAACTATGAAACACAACAGATGAAGAAGGGCTTAACGTGTCTGTTGCTGTGCCTGTCTCTCTTTGTGTCCCTGCAAGACAAGTTTTCATTTTCAGGCTTGTTTTCATTCAGCTCAATGGATTTCTGGTTTGCAGCAAACTTTGCATAAATCCCTCTAGGTCTTCTGTCTCCTCTGAGGCTTGACTATGCCTCTATTCTCTGCTTCTCTTAACAGTTTTTCAGATTTTCTGCTCAAAATGCAGTCTCCCAAATCTTTTCTGCAAGTCTCTCTCTGCTTCTTCTGTGTACCATGTTGTCTTTCCCAAGTGTTTTCAGCTGTTTTTCCCAAAATCAGACAATTTAACTGACTTGTTAAAAAAAAAGTATAATACAGAAAATGAGAGTAAGGAATTATGAGAGATCCTTTGGTGCAGCATGAACAAAAATTCACTATTACATATTTAGACCTCAGTACAATTCAGACATTAGAATTACTTGACTTGAGTCCATGCTGAAAAAGAAGATTCTCACTTCAGTTTAACTATGACATACATTATCCTAATGTGTCCCGTCCGCCTGAAAAAAAAAAAGTGAAATACAGAAAGCTTGGATTTTTAAACTGATTCTAGCAACCAAAAAGAGGTTTGTTATACTACATATTCCTGCCTACAGCTGTTAATTTCATAGTCAGAACATCACATACTTAAAAGAGCTGTACCAACGGGCTGTCTGATGTTTTATTAGTCACACACTTCTCACTGCTACAAATCCTCTGGAAGAAACTAACCAGTGAGAGAAAAGCATGTTAATGAAATCTGGACAGTTTGGTGGCCAAGTGACACTATATCTCTGAACTTGCTGAAAAGAAACACTTGCTATTTTAACCAATACACCAGAGTCTGAAGGAGTTCTCCAGAGCTGCTAGATTCAGCTGCAGAGAAACAACCTCAGAGCAGGAAGTGAGATATCAGGCATAACCAAGGCATTCACTATACAATGCAAAGAAACAACTGCAAAATAATATTTCCTTAAGAACTGTGTTCAAAATATTAAAAATACACAAAACTCCACCAGGATTACGGCACGAACAATCAAAATCCCATTCTAAGTAATTAGAAACAACACTTGAACAGTATTCTATTCTCCCCACTTTGACTACAACTTTATCAATCTCTTCTCTTAGCACTTCAAAATACCATGAGATCAAAAATCCCATATCCTCACTCATTTTCTTCTCCCAGGAGAGGATACCAATATTTTTATCTATCAGCTCTCATTGACCTCAAGCTGTAAATGCCCTCACCAGACTTTCCACTTATAATTAGGGCAATTAGCCTCTGTCTCTCTGGGCTTGTTGCCAGTGCAGTCCCGTTGATTTTTCCCTAAAGATGCAGAAAGCTGTACGACTGGAAAAAGGCTGCAGCCATAAGCAAACAGAAATACAAGACAAGAGAGTCGAGTGTGATATACTCTGCTACATGGTTTGTTCACTGATCTCAGTCAGTGTTGTGGTTTTGCTTAGTGAGGGGGGCCTAAGGTGGTAGCTTCTGTAGGAAACTGCTAGAAGTCGCTCCCCTTTGTTCAGTGGACTCGGCCGGGCCTAGGGCGGACCCACTGCTGGCCAAGGCTGAGCCTATTGGGAGCAGAATGTCCCGTGATAACGCCTCTGCGATAACGTATTTAAGAAGGGGAAAGCAGAAAAAAAAAAGGAGAAGAGAAGATGTGAAGAAGCTGAGCGGGGGCAGAGGTGCAGAGGGGGAGGCACAGGCCTCCGGGGCCTTGCAGGCCTCACCCTCTGGCCTCTCGCCAGGCGGCCGACTGGGCCCAACTCGGCCTGGCCTGGCTGCCGGAGGTGGAGAGGAGATGAGATGGATGATGTGAAGAGATTCTGAAAGGCTTCTGCCAGCCTGTTGTGAAGAACGAACTTTTCTTGTGAGAGAAACAATTGCAAACACCAAGGTCAGTGAAGAAGGAGGGGGAGGAGTAATGTGGCTCCTGGCCAAGATTCCCCTGCAGCCTGTGGTGATGACCATGGTGGAGCAGGTTGTCCCCCTGCAGCCCATGGAGGTCCACAGAGGAGCAGAGATCCACTTGGAGCCCGTGAAGGACCCCGCACCGGGGGAGGTGGAGGCCTGAATGCGGCTGTTGCCTGTGGAGGGCCCGCTGGGACAGCCGTTCTGGAGGGACTGCACTCCGTGGAAGAGATGACCCACGCCGGAGCAGTTTCAGGAAGGACTGTGGCATATGGGTGGGACCCCACACTGGAGCAGGGGAGGAATGTGAGGAGTTCTTCCCCCAACTGTAAACCAGGGGCGTAAAACAACGCATGATGACCGGACCGTGACCCCCAATCCCTCTTCCCCCCTGTGCCGCTCGGAGTGGGGAAGGTAGTAGAGATAAATGTTAAGCTCGTCAACAGGGAGGGGTGGAGGAGGTTTATCTTGTTTCTCTGTCTCATTATCCTGCTAGTTTTAGTAATAAATGAATAGTTTTCCCCAAGTCGAGTCTGTTTTTGCCCGTGACGGTAACTTTAAGAATTTCTCCCTGTCCTTATCTCAAACCTCGAGCCGTTTTTCTTAAATTATCTCTCCCTAATCTCTCGGAGGGTGGGGGGAGTGAGAGAGAGGCTGCGTAGTCTGGTCCGGATCGGGGCTGAACTACGACAGTGAGGAATATTTTCTGCACGTATAGACTAACCTGATCTTAAGTCATCTGAATTTTACAGAAGCCTTCCATGTACATTGGAAGATTTCGGTCCAATCTGTTATCATCTCAACAAGTGCAACTTGAAAGATATTTTTCTGCCTCGTTACATCTGTTATTCAGTCTGCTTCTCACCTAACACAGGCTAGACCATTATTATTTTTCCAGTGCCTAAAATCAACGTGCTAATTCAGCTACTACAAAAACTTCCTATATTTTCTTCTCCAAACCCCAAGACAAAAGTGGGTGTTACTACATTTTGATTACTGCATTACTTTCCTCAAGGAACTTCAAATGAAACACTCAGGTATTTTTTAAAAGGAAAAACATGCTGCCAAGGGAAGCCATAAAGTAGCAGTCACATAAGGTTTATTGTAATGCATTGCATGAGAGTTAAGTTCAGCTTAAAAATACATTTGAAATGTTGCATATTTTCATGCATCTAGAGCAGATAAAAGTGTGCTCCTATGTGTATGTACTAAGGTATAAACTTCGATAAAAGGTAAAAATGTAGTTCTGAAAATACTATGTTGCATCCTTCCATCAGCAGTTTGTTGCCAGCTGGAGCAGAGTTTATAAACAGTGAAGAGGGATCTAACAATATCATTATGGGCAATGCATTTTTCTACTAGGTAAATTAAATTTGATTTTCTAGAAAACTGCCTGTTAGATGTAGAATTTTCCTTTATAGACTCTGAAGGCTATTTTATTTCTTCAACTCAGCTATCACTTCAGAAATATTTACCTCTAACAGTTAAGAAAAGGAACTAAATATCATTATTTTCATCAGGTAAATGTAATCTAGAAATAAGAAGATTACATGCAGGTTGTGCCGAAATGAACTGAACAAGTCCTTGTCTTGCTATTGCATCCTTTTAATGTAATTTATTATATACCTTAATGGAGGAAAACTTACATAACGTGGATATTTTTAGGAAAAACCTTGTTTGAATGGAAGCTTGTTGTTTTTTTTTCTCATGTTTATGTGCAAGTAATGTAAGATTAAGATTTGAAATATTTATATTTGTTACCATTTTATAGAAGTGGAAGAGCATGGTAAGCACACTCCAAAGCTTTTAGTGTGCACGTAGTTACTGGAGTTCGATATTGAGACACTGTGGCACAACTTTATCATACGAATAATTGTTTATTACCTAGTCCACATCTCTGCTGGTGCCAAAGATGGTGGTAACCCCATAGTTTGTGATCATTGATGGTTAATGGACAACTCTAATAATATTAATAGCCAAATAACCATAGAGATTGAGTCTCTTGGATCATGGTCTTGGTGCTGAATCATTGTTCAGAACATACATCATTGCATGCATTCGGCAAAACATAGGATACTTCACGTTTTAACAAAACAAGTGGATACAAACCCTTGAAGCTGAAGTTTGAATGTGACAGAAGCATGTAACAAAGTGCTTTAGTAATCATGAAACCATCCAATTTGTACATTTTTAGACTGAAAATAATTCTTAGGTTTCATTTCAGAATGACTTTATGGAATAACATGTTTTGCTTGCTGCAGTAAAGCGAGTTTTGTAATAGCCCATCTCTAAGTTCTGTAACTTGTTAGGTTTAATTTTTTTTTTCAGTTTGATGACAGTGGAATAGTTTAGTAAACCAAAAAATACTAGTCTATTTTCTTTCTTTAGAATTTTGTTTTGTGATAATTTCTACACAAAGTGTTAGCATTTTTATTCTTGTTCAGAAATAACAAAAATTCCTTTAGGTAAAATAAAATGAAATAATGTTTAAAACAAAATGAAACAAAACAAAGCAAAATAAAAAAAAAAAAATCCTTATCTATCATCACCTAATGTGTAAGAAAAAAAAAACCAACAACAAAGTCTTATTGAGCTATGATTTTGTAGCAGACTGTATCTTTCTGTGGTTTTAACTTACAGGTCATATTTAATAGTCATTTTGACATATTATATTTCTCTACACCAAGGGTCTCCGACCCCATCTTGTTGTGCTAGCTGCCTCTAGGAGTGTTATAGTTTAAATTTGTGTAACTTGCACCTTTTTTTTTCTATTATTTGCCTTGAGAGCAAACTGGTTTTGTAGAGCTATAAACTGTCATTTCACTTCATATTCAGACTTGATTTGTTTTCAGGGCTAGGCAGCAGTCTAGCCCAATGTTTTTGAAATGTTTCAAGAGAAAGAAAAATCCCATTCTCAGGTGTGTTTGAACTGAAGACCCAGGAAGGAAGCCCAGATTTAATGTTAAGTGCACTTTCATTCTGTGTGTGAGGAATGAGATGATGCGATCCTGCTTTTTATGTTGTTGTTGCTGGTACAGCTAGATACACGCTTGCACAGAGGACTGGCACTATAGCAAACTTCCCCACTGTTTGTTCTGCTACTCAGATGGTGAGCTTATGAGTTTTTGTCAATCTCAATCCCAGGAGGATCTTCATCTTCACTATACTGTGTAAATGCCACTGAGGAACCGCTGAGTGCATTCTCCTATCCCAGGTGCACCAAGATCGTCTGGTTGCGGTGCCCATTGGGAGGAAAGGCAAGCGTGGGAGATGAGAGGTGGCCATGCTGCATCATGCCATTAGCTTTTTTTGCAAGTTAATATGATTAACACACTTTCAGAAAAGTTTAGCTGGGCTTTTTCCAAATTCCTTGGGAGCAATACTTGATTGCTGAGAAAAGGCAACAAACCACATGCATCTGCAGAATATTAGCTACCTATGGGCATCTTTTCTTACCTTTTTTTTTATTTTCTCTGTGAAAGACAAGGCTCTTCACCATATTCCAACATCCTCTAACCACAACAAATGCTGTGAAATGCTACATATAGCACAATCACCTACATGAAATAGTCATAAGTGGCAGGTATTTGTATTCTGGCGTGCAGACTAATCAGCGGGTCCACAAATTCATTGAATGTTGCCGTCATAGAAGATGAGATGAATACTAGGACAGACTCCATAAAATGAAAGAGCCTCAAACATTACCATTTCACAGAAAAAGCCCGTTCAGAACATGATAGGTCTGCAGTAGAAGTTTGAATTACACACTAGAAAGATTGATACGAGGTACAGAAAAGAAACAACTGGTGTCATTTTGTCATCACTGATAGCAGATTATAAGATCTTGACTGCTATGAGGTAGAACAAATAAGAAAATATATCAGCTAGAGTTAAGGAAGGACTGTCAGCAGAAGGAGTTTGAATCTATTAGACATGTTACTTCATTCAGTTACTGTTAAAGGCAATCCTCAACTCTAAGGTAAGTTATCAAGACAACTGACTTTGTCCTCTTTTGTCTCTGGTCACCTACTACAGTGATATTCACTCAAAATAACTAGGAGTCTGGTTATAATAACCATGAGAAATAAGGTATTCTTGCCTGCATCTTTTATTGGAAACCTCTATAAGGAATGATTTTTCTATGAAGAATTATTTAGACTTCTGTAAGAAGTACAGCTGGCATAATTTTTGCAAATTTTTCTTAATATAATACAAGAAGACAGTGACCTTTGACTGTGTTCTCTATGTGTTAGCACTGTACAGACAAACAGAACAGAACTACTAAGGCAGATGATACTGTAAATCTTCCATTCTAGACTTGCGTGCGTAGCTCTAAAGATAATATAGAATATCTTCTGTGTGCTGCCTATCCATACTCTCAATTAAGAACAAAGAAAGGATTTTTTTTTCTACCATAGAGAGGAGAAAAAACACCCTCATTTAGGGATAATCTTTGTTGTAGGGATGAGCAGATCAGAGCTTTATCTCTTATTCTTTTTAGTTTTCATACTTAAAGTTCATTGGAAACCATTATGAAGAAGGCTTAGGCTTAAATTTGGTTGGATGTTTTTGGTTTGTTTGGCTTCTTTTCTTCTGTTTCAAATCTTGCCCTTGCAATCTGTGAAATATCTGATACGCAGCCCAAATTAATTTTCAAATGTATAGATTATCTTTGTGCATCTTGGAAGAAAAATAAATTTTCAGATGTTTGCCCTTGATAGCAGAAGTTCTACTAACAGCTGTGAATTTAACATTTTTGAAACAGTTATGCAAATGAATTAGACATTTACAAACACAGACGTGCAGGTCTGTGCAGATCACTCTCTTCTTAACAAAGCCAAATACTAACTTTTGTACCTATTTATAAGCAGATTTTTTTTTTTTTGAGCTTTGATTCCCAAGCTCTGGTATCTCAGAGCAGAGTAATTTATTTTGTAGTAGAAGAATTGTAAATTACTGCAAAGTAAGATAATGTGTCAAGGAAAACTCTCCATAAAATATATCACAATATAAGGAGGGAATAGAGCAACATTTTAGTATTGGTATATAAAAATGGTACATTTTGGCATTGATTTGCTTCAGTAGCCTTTACTGTTAAAGGTTGCAGACTCGTGTCACAACACTTTGTCAGAGGTGACTGACTGAAAGGCAGTGATTTGGGTTGTGAGGAAGCAGGCTGGAAAGGAGACGTATGTAGAAGTAATTTCTAGGAGTTACAGATGAAACAGATCTCCAAAGTAACATGATGATTGCATTCTCCGTTATGCTGACACACTTTTAACAAATGAGTGTCCAGGCTTTAAACAAGGATTGTCTCAATTTTTTTTTTTTTTCTGTTTATTTCTGTAGGCATCCTAACCCTTTCTAGCAAATGTTTCCCTTCCACAATATTCTGAGCCAACTCTTCTGTCCTTTTTTCCTTCTTTATTTGAAATTTCGACAAGCACAATGCAATCAGAACAATATGGTCTCGGTTCAGTGCCAAGGCAAGAGTACAGCTTCTATGCTGGACTCTAGCTCATTCCTTTGCATTCTGCTTTTACCTGGGGTAACCTTGTTTCCAATAGATTAACTTCTGTAGAAGCTCCTATACTTTTAAAAATTCCCATCACATAGTCTTATGAAATATTATATATATCATCCTCTGTTCTGCTCCCTAAAGTCCAATTAATTAAAGAATGTAATTTATTCTTGTGGGTGAAGCTGAGACTGGAGAAGGAAGTCTGATTTTTAGTTTTTTTTTTTTTTAATTCAAAATTCATTTCACTTCCAGGTCAATCATAATTAGGCTGTATATTAATATTCTATCAGTTTATTAAAATATTATTTGTATGCAAATCACACATCCATTCTAATCAGTTGCACTTGATGTCAGACAGTGTATTTTATCCCCCCCAAAATAGAGTTCATTAAATCAGCTTTCAAGTGACTACATTCCACATATTTTTTCATATTTTTACTAAAAATCTTAATAATTGCTGCTAAATCTGGCTAACTGCTTGCTACTTATTTCCTACCACATTGAAGGACACAGCAGAATACCCACTGACTGTAGTTAAGGCCACAATTTCACCCCTTGCACCTAATCTACAGTTTTCACATCTTTTTGTATCCTTTGTTTCCCTTAGTTTGTCCAACACTAAGGTGACCAAACCTCAACTCAGTCTGAAAATTCAAATTTACTTCAAAACGGTTTGCATTTGATCATCAGGTTCAACTATATATATGCTTTGGTTTAGCAGAAGTGCTCTCCAATACAATTCCACTTTAAAGGGGCACTTTGAGATTCCACCTTATACAGCATATCCTGTTTTCCACATCCTACAAATCTGTTCATACTGGTGGGTTCCTTTTTGCTTGTCTTCATTCATAAGGTTGACAATTACTACCAACAGATGTCATTAGTGGATATATAAATGTGAATTCATACCAAATTTATCTGAGAATTTTTCTGAGAGTTCTGTTAAAACCAGGAATGAGTAAGAAATGTGCAGAGATAGTTTAGTTTCCCTCAGTAGTTTTAACTTTAATTGAGGGATTTAGATGGTAAGCATGTTTGAATCTTCTATCAGCTATGTCTATCTGCTATGAATTTATGTTGGAGGCTCCCTGATGCTCTTCTGGAAGGTGGCTCTTAATATTCTAGAGCTGCTGTTGTGCAGTTCTTTACATTAATATGATGAAAGAAATCAGAGTGAAAATATTTTCTTTCCTGGCTTGTCATACAAGATCTTCATTTGGGGATAAAATATGATTATAACCAATAAAATGTTACAGTGAAACAGCCAATAAGACATTACAAGCATGTATTCATAGCCCATCTTCCATTTTGAGCTATTACTTCCACACTGTGGAGACCACAGCTAAGGACTGTCTAGCATAGCTAAAAGATTATAGCAATACCATCTTGATACTACGTGTACTGGTGTGATACATGCCAGAGGAAAGCTGTATATATAGGGAACCACACCTGTGACTTTCTGCAGCTTTTCATATTTATAAAAATTGGACCACTACATTTTTTCAAGACTGTTTCATCAGTTATGGCTGAGCAGTGCTGAAAGTTACAGGCTAATATCGGGGCAGTTAACCAAGCAGATTTATTTTCCCTGTCTCAGAAAAGACCTCTTTCTTTTTTTTCCTCACAAACGACAAGATTTTTCCTGCCCTCATGAACATAAAGTTTTTCTTTCCGTTTCCTTCAGCTCAGAAAGGATCTCTTCCCCTGTTTTGAAGCAATGACCTCTTTTGCCCATTCTCAAAAATCAGAAATTGTTCACCTGGTGAAAATTGTTAGACAACATATTCTAATCTTTAAACCAGTATCATCTGTGAGCTTTGGATTACCTAAATTGGGTTAAATTTCTGAGGATAAGATAATTTCTGACCAAAGAAGCTACTGAAGATGAATTGTTATTCACCAGATTGGTAGCACACAACATCAGAGTTGCAACCAATTGTTTGCCAGCCATTATTAACTTCTCTTCCTTTTCTAAATCCTGACACTAAAATGTAGCTTCTGAACTGATTTCAAAGATATTCTAAGGAAGAAATACCATAGGATATATCAATCAAAATCAATCTATAACATGAATTTTTTTTTGCTTTTCAACTTTTCCATACTTTTGTAGATCACGTAGTTCAAAAGCTGATAAGAGATTTCTTTTTCCTGACTATGATTACTAATGCATTTAGTGTGTTCTCTGTATGCCTAGTATAATGAAGGAGTTGCACATTAGTTCAATGTTGAAAGAATTACAACATTATCGAGCCCATTTATCCACCAGGAAAAGCATATTATAGTGATTAAAACAGAGTACTTAAGTGGTTTTGTGATAGAAATGAGAAAACCTAAGCTTGAAAGAGAAAATTATTATTCTATGGGTTATTCCAAATAGAAAATTGACCTGAATTCATTAAGTCAAAATACTAATTCCTCAACTTCTGACCTGACCTTACTGTCAAAAAACTTGGATGAATGTTCAGAAGAAAATGTGATCACAAATCAAAAGGAAAGACTGCTTGAACAGGAAATGTGCATTGCTCATCACAATTCAGTTCACACTATTGTCATAAAGGTAAAAAGTGCACATGTGGGAGCAGAAATAATAACAGTGGGAGAAAAAGAAATAAAAAGGACATTAAAAGATATAGGCCAGATTCTCAACTGATATAAATTTGTCTATCTCCACTTGAACAATAGAAATCAAGCTGATCTACACCACTTGAGGAGCTCATTTCTTTATAGGTTTGGTGTCATGATCACACAACTTCCTGCTAACTCCTTCTTTACAGTGCTGTATAGTCAGACTATGATGGTAGATGCTGCGTTTTTTCTTGAGCACAATCTCAAGTAGAGGAATAAAATCCTTACAATTTTCATTGTATTAAATTGAAGTTGGTTTTGCGATTACAAGAAGTACATAACACACAATAAATTAACTAAAATTCCATGTCTCTGCTACTATTCAGGAACAATGTAGACTAAAGTGGGGAATCCAGACTATTTTGAATAAACTTTTCAAAAGTAGTTGTCATTTACAAAATCTTAATTTCTTACTTTTCATAAATGCTTTCCAGGGATTCTGAGAGCCTTGTTGAACCTGCTGGGATATTTTCAAATTCTGGGACGAAGCTCTAAAATAGGTCCTGGAAAACTAAGTCTGCCATGACTGAGACTAAAATGATAATGGAAATGGATAAGAACAGTGAAATTGTAGTGATTACTGGTCAGTGTCACAGACTTATGAAAATAGCTAAACTATTTTCACACCTGAGGAACAAAAAAGAGAATTTAAAAAGCATAAATGTAAAAATGTAAGATTACTTTGTATGAAACTCTTTGGGTAGATAATTAGTCCTCAGAAATACAAGATAAAAATCTGTGTTGAAACAGCTTCTTTTTGGAGTGTGGGAGAGGAAGGGAAAATATTAGTGTTTTGATGTACTGAAATATACATTGCTACATTTTTTTTTTGTGTGTCTCATGAAGAAAAATAGTTCAGTCATTTCATCTAGAAAAGTGGATCACTCTGTATGGCGGCTACTTTTATCCTCCACTTATTCTGAAAGGAAACTATTCTTAATGCATCATAAATAGTAATTTCACTGACATGATAGAATTTTACAGCACTACAGAAGTCATTAGGTTCCTTAGTGTCAATGATCTGCAAAGTAGGAACAAAATTCTGTTTTCTTCCATTGACATAAATGCCTAGTAATTTCACTATATTCAGTGGGATTACTCCTAAGGTTCACCTATTTAACTGAGGTAGGAATCTTACTTGATGAAATATAGAAGTAGAGCTTAATATGGTAGACCATAAAGATATTAAATTAAAGAGCTTTTTATCCCCCTATCAAGGAACATCATATAAGCTTCTGGTATATACGTTGTGATGGCTCCTGTATTATTGCACCTATCTATGCAAGCCAAGAAATAATCTATACAAGAGTCTCAATCTAGAAATAAGCACAGTTAAAACACCAACACATCTATGACAGATTGTAATGTCTCTCTAGTCTGTCAATAACATACATAGTGAGACTTAAAGATCTACTGGTTAAAGAAACTCCCAATAAGTTGTAAATCCATAGGTTATAATGGCTTCAATAAAGCCTTCACATTTTTTTTTCTGTCAAAAGTCACTGTATATAAAGTTCTTCTTCCAATTTTGAAATTCCTGTGAAGAGTATATGTAACACAGATTAATAGCCTTGAAAAACCTTTATAGTACTATGTCAATAAACTCAACACTAAGTAGGCAAAATTCATATAGAAACATTGTTGAAGCATAAAGTTTCTCACTAGAGGAGGGAGCTACATGGAATCCTGTTGTTACAAAGAGTCCACTTTGTCTGTTAGTGGTACAATCGTGTTCTTTCTTATTTATATTTTTACTTTTTTTTTGTACATAGATGTAGTTGTGATAGCCTGTGATCCATAGTTCTAGTTCCTCTCATTTTCCCGATATACACTTTTAAATCATTTACAGAAAAATAGAATAAAATGTCAACAGCTGCTTTTAAAATAGTTTAAGGTCTTTGACAGTCCTTGAAAATAAAATGTCCTCCTACTGTAAGTTCCTAAATCTATATCAAATTTTCCTTCCTGACTTTTCTCATTTATGGCTCATTTTGCATTTGACAGATACTAAAACTATCTCAATTTTTAGGTTTCATTATAAACAGACGGTATTTACTTTTTTTTTTTTTTTTTTTTTTTTTTTTTTTTATAAAGGCTGTGGCAGAGCAGCAGAAAGGAAGGTTGCCTGCATAGGGCATCCTGTCTGTTTCACTTTCTAAATATCTGGCAGTAAGAGGTCACTCTGTCTCCAAGAGCTGCAGATATACCAGATGTGGTGGTCTTTAGGTTGAGTCAGAGCCAAAAAGGAGCTTAGAGGGAAAATGCAGACTCGGAGAGGCTGGCAGCCCATGGCTGGCCCTCTGTGCAGGGGAAGGGAAGGAGACCCTCTCGGAGCTGCTAACAGATTTAGCCTCAGAAACCACTTAAAGCTGCTCAACCAGAAAGTGCATCAGGAGGAAAAGACCCAAATGGCAACAATAAAACAACCATTCCCTTTAATTTATCTCAACTAGTAGATCATTGCCATTTAATGAATTTCCTCAGTCTAGTATATTAATTTGTGTTCTGGTTTTAAAACACTGGAAAACCATTGATATGCTCACTTGAAGGAGAGAGAACGAGAGATCCCTCTCAGAGATTTGGCTAGCTTGAGATCTTCTGCTCAGGAGAAGGAATTTGCAAATTTGTGATATGCATTGTTTTCCCTCCTGGCAGGAGTGATGTATGTTTTCAAAACAGTAGAGCAATCAAATTTTGAATTATAAAGGATTCCCTGACTTTGTGTGATAGATCATTACACTGCTTCCTAATAATGGTTTGGGGTTATGTTTCTTTCCATAAATGTGTCCAGATTGATTAAATCCAGCATTAGTAGTAATGATTCATTACTACTAGGTGATATCTGTATAGAGATAGCAACGCAGTAGAATCACGGGCTGAAGACAGTGTATGTATAAGCAATGCAAATATAAAATGTGAGTGCCTCAGTGGTCCTTTGGCAAGGAAGAGTTCAGTAAATTGCATCCCCATGCAAGATGCCTAATCCTTAAGTGTAATTCTCAGTATAATTTCTGTAGTTCACCTCCCTGAGAGAGAGAGGATCACTGTTAAGCACCTGAGACAACTAGCTCCAGAGAGAGCTTTCAGAAGCATTTACAATTTTAACCCCAAAACCCAACTGCAAGGAAATCTAACCTGTGAAGAATCACCAACATCATCCAGCACTGAGCATAATCCTGCGAGAAAAAGGGTTATTGTGAACTCTGCATGCTTAATTGGTGGCTCTTATTGGGACAGCAATAAGGGAGGTAATCAGTTGTTAATATTAAGCTGAAACTATATGTGATATTGTTAACCTTTGTCTTTAGATGGCACCTCAAACAACCAGTTATAAGTCTAGCTACCTTCTTAGTCCTCTTTTTCTATTGAAACTAAAATACTAGGAACAAAATAGATGTGGGTGAAAAGAGTAAGTTCACTATTCCCTTGGAAGGATCAAAGCCAAACAAAGCAGAAACAGTTTACCAAGGATATATTTAGGGAATTTGTGGACCTGGGGAATGTCTCTTGCCATGCTTTAAAGGGCGAGGTGGGCAGATGTTGAATTTCACAAAATGATTCTCTACAGCAGGCAGAACCCTTTCTGAAGACAGTAGGTTGCTCAGAGGCATCCAATAGGCCTGAGCAAAATGTGGGTTGTTACTGTAAGATATTGCTTTTGTAAAATAGAATGGTTATTTTAATTGCTGAGGCTAAATAAATTTCTCTTAAAAATTACCATCTTCAGCTTAATTATGTAGAGTGAAAAAGGAAAGATTAAGTCAAATGCTAGTCTGTGAGTCCCTTAAAGCTAATTCAGACATATGACTCACTCTTTTTCCATACCTTAGAACAGTGCTTTATATCAGGCCAGACATAAGGCCATATAACTAGGTATCCTATTTTGAGCAAGGGTAAAATATTTGCAGAACTGAACAGCATGAACAGTGGTGACTGTTATATGAAGAGCAAAGAGAGAGAACTGTTTGCCCTCTTCAGCATGTTTTTATACTGCCCTCTTTCTAAAATTTCAAGGTGAAAATATATCTCTCTCATGCTTGGCTACATCTGAAATTAATTTATTGTCATTTTTTCATTGGCTCAATAGCTTCATAAGTAAGATCTTTAGCTCATGAATTTCTAGTCTAGTTAATACCTATGATACTGTAATAATAATACCTCTGACTGTATTTGTTTCTTTTTTTTTGTGCTAGAATTTTCACTGAACTTCTGTAAAATAAGTTGAAAGTTTATTACACTTTCAGCTTCATCAGTGTTTAACAAGAGTTGAAATTCATCTTTAAGCAAATCCAAGCAAAATTATTTTTGATTCTTGAAGTATCTTTAGATTTAGATAGATTTGATAAAATCATAGCCATTTATTTTAAGTAGTCTTTGGACATGAGCTTGTATTTGTGAGTTCAAAAAGGAAATTTTTTAACCTCTAACAGGTTACTGCTTATTAAACACAAACATTTGTCCATGGTTAAGAAATGCACATAATTTTAAAGTAAATATTTTTGACATTAATGTATACTGGTAGCATCAAATTATTTTGATGTATTCTACATTCACCACCTCCAAGCTTATATAACAAAGAAATCAGAAAGTTGGTTCATTCCTGAGATGTAGAATCATGCAGCAAAAAACTCAATATTCAGAAATATAGATCAGAGAGGAGATTTGAAGTGTTAGGCACTGAGCATATTGCCTTATAGGAAGCCTGTTCTTTGGGACAGTGGACATTCAGGCGTTTACAATATGCTGTTCAAGCATGCAAAGAGCTGACTGTGCCATCAGGAATAACAACTTGTGGGAAGAGTGGTGAGCTGAAGCGCTAATGGGTATAGTAAAAACTGAAGCATCTGATATATCTGTTGTGTAGGAGTATCTGATTTTGGTGTCTGCATTTTAGTAATGAATCTGAGTTACTTAATTGCTCAGTCCATGAAAGAGCAAGACTTCAAGAGTGGCAATACAGCCACAAGTGAGACTACATACCACTTATGTACCTTCTACCTAAGGATTATCACCTAGGTACTGAAACAAGGGAAGGTAACTTTCTTTTGCATAAACAGCACTCCAGAACCACACTCAGTTGATGGCTCTGCTAAAGGTAATGCAACATAGACATGTAATATCTGTGAGATATGGACATATCAGAATGAGCACTCACTAGATGCATATATTTAATAGCGTGTGGTACACAGGCTGAATAATATTCCCTAGAGCTATCAGGTATGCAAAAGTACTGTGTTGTTTGTGAAGCTAGAGAAGTCTAATAGGAGTATTCACTGAAGGTATGGTAAAGCACTCTTTTCTTCCTCAGAAAGGAAAGCCCCCAAGCACTTTTTGATCTCTGGCTGCCATGTGGAAATACAGCTCTTATGATCTGAGGATCCAAAGAAAAACAACATGCACTGCTTGAGCAAAAAGGAACAGGCAATGTTTTAAAATTCCCCATAAGTGATAGATCTGGATGCAGTGGGGATGCAGGAGTAGCCCAACACCATGACATCTCTTGCATCATGGGACATGGACAACAGCCTGCAGTGAACCTATGGGGGAAGGGGCAGAGTAGGTACCGTATCTGATAAATCAACCCCATGATGCATTTGAAGCTTTCTTGACCGTGCTGCCAGTGAGACAAAACCCAGCAGTTCCTCCAGACCTTTCTCCTCTGCAAAAATGAACACGTCTTCATTTGGAGACTATTAACATCAATATGTACATTCTGCAGCCTAAAGAGTGAGTCACAAATAATTCATGTGCTCCTCTTGAACAGAAGTAAAGGGCACCCACTAGGAAAGAAAAATGTGTGTTAAATCTAATGGGCAACAATGGCATGTGGTCAGTAGGAAATAAAAAAAGCAAGCTCCCTCATTATGTGTAATTTATGAGCACAAAAGAAACTAAAGTAGCTGATTTAATTTCAGTTGTTTGCTCGTAATTTAGGAGACATTCTAATAACTCAAACTACTATGAAGATAACAATTTGGAGCACAGTATAGATTAATTAGCTCTAGTACAAGTCATATGTTATGTATCTTTCTGGTACTTGCAAGTATAACAATATTTTTATTAGATTCTGACAGCTGATTTTACAACTTTTAATGCATTTAATGGACATATTTGACACCCAAATGGATCTATCACCTATTTAAATTGCTTGTATTCTCAAATTCAGAGTTATTTTCTGAACACATAGTGGGTAGGTTTTGTTTGTTTGTTTTTATTCTCTAACTGTTAAACATATCACAGATACAGAATTTAGAGATAGTTAGAGGGTGTTGTTACTCTAATTGCCAGCTGGGTAAGAGATGTTTTGAAATTAATTTATTATTTTGAAGAAAGAGAAAATAATTATTTTCACTTGCTGACACTTTCATATAAGTTCACATAGCCAATAATAATAAAGGCATCCTCAGCACTGAGGAAAAACTGATGCAGAAACTCAGAAATAGGGCAGCTGGAAAAAAAGTGCACTCAAGAGTAAAGAACAAGCTCCTAAGAGGTCCATAGCCTAGGAGAAATAAAATTACAGCAAACGTTATTGGTCAGCAATGGCAAGAGGCTAGAAGAAAAAAAAAAAAAAAAAAAAGAAGATGTTCTAAAAATGCTTTATTGATGAAAAAAACCACAGATATTCTTGGAATGGCAACTCTGACTTAAAATAGATTCAGTATGTATCTGATTTAAAATGGAGAAGCAAATGGAAGAAAACAACTGTTCCTAGTTGTATTTAGGATCTCCTGATATTTGACTAATTGCTAGCTATTCCTTCAAGTAGGAGAGGCCTTTTTCTTCATGGTATAAGTAAAGCAATGTTTTTAATACCAGAATGATTTCATACCATGTGTTCAGTGATTCATCTAATATTTCCTTCTGCTAACATATTTAATAACTATATTTACTAAGTATTATTTTTTATTTTGTAACATAACTCTGGTGTTTATCTTTATTATATATACACACAATATATATATTTATTTGTGTATATATAGCTATATCTGGAATATGAGTGGTAGAAACAAAGAAGGAAGAAACAAGTACATTTTGGATTCATCCAAAAGACCTCACACACATACTTTTTGCAGGATGAGTAATGAATGAATGCTTCTATATTTGATTATTGCTTATTAAGTACAACTATTATAACAAAATTAATTAGCTTGGACTGCAAAAGTTCAGAGAATCATAGAATAGTTTGGGTTGGAAGGGACCTTCAAAGGTCATCTAGTCCAACCCCCCTGCAAGAAGCAGGGACATCTCCAACTAGATCAGGTTGCTCAGAGCCCCATCAAACCTGGCCTTGAATGTTTCCAGGGATGGGGTATCCAGCACCTCTCTGGGCAACCTGTTCCAGTGTTCTACCACCCTCATTGTAAACAATTTTTCCTAATATCTAATCTAAATCTACCTCCCTCTATTTTGGAACCATTACCCCTCATCCTATCGCAACAGGCTTTGCTGAAGAGATTTTCCCCGTCTTTCCTGTAGGCCCCCTTTAGGTACTGGAAGACTGCTATTATTATTATATTTTCCTTGACGATAAGAACATACCTGACATAATGTATCTCTATGAAATTATTTTTTTCCTCTTTGTGTACCCATCTTACGTATTGAATGAGTTTAAGAGGCAGAGTGAAAGTGGGACTTGTAAGACGAGCATGTGATCAGGTAACTGAAAACTTTTTCTGGATACCCAGGGTGGCAGAACTACAGTTTTGCAGAACCCTCTAAATATATCTGTTCCAACTTTTTTTTCCCCTCCTTGTATTTGCTCCCAATACTTCCCTCTAAACCATGTTTAAGGTTGTGAATAAGAACTGAAAGGCTGATCAGAGCCTCTCAGTCTTCTCTATTCTTACATCTCTTCCTCAGCCACAAATGTATTTCTAGTTCATCATTTGCAGTTGTCGCTGTTGCCAAGGCATTGGCATCAGCCCAGTCCTTAGATTAGGATGTTCATGTCCAATTATTATCTTGGTCAGTTTGCTACATCTTTCCTGAGGAAACAAGGTACAAAAAAGAAATCATGGCTTTCGGCAGAGTATATTGCAACAGCACCTGAGCAGAATAGCAGAGATAAAGAAAACCCTGCGGCTTTTCCCATATCCAATTTCAGATACTAATGGCAAACATTAGAGATGTGAGAACTTCTCGAAAGATTCCTTAAAATAAATAATTTATAATTAAACCCCATAGGCTGGTCTGAGAAATCCAGTGATCTCTTTGGACTTATGAAGTATACAGAAATAACTTCAATAGTCAATAATATTAATCTTCACTAGTTGTAAATCTATTTATCACTACAATTACAAAATATAATTAATTATAGAAAATTGAGTAAATATTATTTGTAAAGGTAATTTACAAAAACCAGATTTTTTTTTCTGCAGAATGCTTTATACCAGCCCATGGTAATAAAACTTTTATCCATTTATACCGTTGTCTAAGCTTATGAATTGTGCATATATGGGACGACACCAACTGATAATATGCAGGATTTACTACAGAATATGTGCCATGGCATTGTGCAGCACAGGAACCAGTGAAATATTCCAACATTTGCTATTTGGCTTCTTTGATTGAACACTATATATACACTTGTGTCTGTGCATATGTATGTAAAATTATACGTGTATACAAGTGTATGTACATTGCCCTTAGATGACAGATCCACGCTGGGAACTTTAGATATCAAGATCCAATTGTGTTCTCTCTAGTCATTGGTCATCACCTTAATGATTTCCAACCCTAATGTTTCTATTCTATCACTAATAGCAAAGCCCATGCCAATCCAGGCTTCTCCCTGCTATTACTGAGGCACTGCTGTTTCCAGCTGCCTTCATAAGATTAATGCTGTGGTTATATTTTCTGCTGTGTGGGAGTTGAAAGCCTTTTTAGAGTCTGGTAGCTAAGCTCTATTGACTCAGGTGTCAGATAAATTATTTAGCATTTTTTAACTTGCTGATTTTTTTTCATGATTTGTTACAGTCAGTTGTGCAGTCAAGTTTTCACTTGCATGAGCCTTTTTCTTTTTCAAAATCTGCTGTCACAAAAGGTTTTTCTAACAACCATAGTTTCCATCCCCCACAATTTGAAAGGAAACATTTTATTTCATTCTTTAAAACAGAAGATCACAATTAAGACCAACTGTGAAGATTAA
>WHYT01013034.1:91355-105551 GCA_009806455.1 Tetrax tetrax
GAAAAAAAAAAAAAAAAAAAACCAACCCCCCCCCCCCAAACAAAAAACAAAAAAAACCAAACCAAAACTATAAAACCTTTAACCTACTATTTGCTCATGGTTCTTGGCCTACTGCTGCCTTCAGAAAACACTCCTGCAAAATGTCCTAGTATAATGTTACTGATCTGGCATTTTTAGAGCAACATGATTTTCTAATCTTCAGTAATTCATTCTTAATTGCAAAGTGCTTTCAAGCCCGTGGATAGAAAGAAATATAGAACTGCAAAACATTATAATTAATCATACAAGTGAAAATTAAACATTCTGTGAAGCACAGGTAACAATTTTTTTATATGTCTATCTGCACGATCCTTTTTTACTGTATTTCTTAAAGACATTTATATAAGTGAAAATTAATTTATATTTCCAAGGTGTTTTTCCTAAGCTTTTATGCTCTCTTTTCAATGAGCCACTTTTAGCAACTCGTGCCTTTGGAAAGGCTCAGCTTTTGTGCTGTAAATGCATGTGCTATAAGACCTGTGAAGAGTGTGGCTTGTGAACAACTAACAAGTAATTGAAGAATATCTGAAGTTTATTTTAATCTTTTTATTTATCTGAGGTTTATTCTTCACTCCTTTCCAAGTCAAAATAAAAGCTTACCAAGAGAAGTATAAAATAAAAATTATTTAGTTCTGCAAAAGCTATCTTTAAAAAAATATATCGAATTAGCTTTCACTTAACCAGCTAAGCAGAGGATTAAAAAATAATCCCATGTATGTTATATTTCAGCACATATCTTTAACATCAATATCCATATGCTTGCCTTCCAATTCTTGTATTTTTAAAATTGATAAATTCAGAAAAATACAGTTATGATGCCATATATAACTCTAGATAGGAGTCAAAATGTGGCTTTGTTGCTGCACATACAATTGCCTTGAGTATATTTAAAATCTTTCTCATTCTTATTTGTTCAGGAATTACTTTTTCTATATCCAACATCTAATATGAAATTAAATGGTCTATTTTGTTATCAAACTTGGATGCTCTTTTTAATTTTTTTTTTTTAAACAGAATTTATTCTCAGTTGACTACTTTGAAGAACTGTATAAGAGGGAGGAAAAAGCTTTTCCTACTCAAATATTCTTAAAATTTAAAAAAAAAAAAAAGTATGGATATCTCAGCAGTAGCTGAAGGTAAAAATTCCCAGTCAAATTTATTTTCTTGTTCAGAGAAAAAAATCCAGTTAGTTTAGATCTAAGATACATCTGTTCTCATTAAGAATGTAAAAGTTCTCTCTTTAAGAATGAACTATTATTTTTAGACTTGTTTTATAATCAGAGGAGAGAAATAGATACACTGCAGTGATCTATCTTATTGCAGAATAAGAATTAGATTAGGTTAGAAGCATCCCTAGGTAGGTCATACAAATCAACCTCTGCATTTATTGTTCCTGTAAGAGGAGGTCACTCATTTCTATGACTAGCCATTACTTAGATATTTCACTCTCAGATGTTTACAGTTTCCTACCACTACTCCAGCAGAATTTTGTAACGTTCACTTATCTATTTAAAACCCTAAAAAGGCTTTGCATTTTGGACTCTACAACTACCCCAAGAGTTTAAAAATGCCTTCCTGCTAAAGCAGAAGTTAATACAAGATTGTGGTGAAATACAACGTGTACTGTATTTGGCACGTTATCACACAATCCTTCATGATCTAAAGAGAAAAAGGAAGAAGTTCTTCAACGAAAGCACACAGGTTTAGAACATGTGACACTTTTCACTGAAATATGGCAGTTACTCCTTATCACTTTAAAGTAATCACATTTTCCTCTTCACAAGATCATTACAAATTTTATTAAAATTAGAGAAAAAAAATACTTGAAAGGTAATGTATATATTATGTTGCAATATGAATGTTTCATACTGTATTCACATGGAGATATTGGACAAGCTTAAGGCATTTAATACTGGAGGAGTTTATGTAGTGTGACATCACAGCCAGTCTGAATTTTCACAAATATTTACATGCATTCAAAATTTCTTAGCAGATATTGCTGAAATAATATGTATAATGGGATTTTATCAATGTCACTGGAATTATTTTAGGGAAATGAACCTCTTTTTTAAATTTGAGTTTACTTTTTCTTATTTCTGTCTTTCTAACTGTTATGATGTATATTTGTAACATTAAAGTTGTAATGCAAAATTCTTCAGATTTTTTTTAATGAAAAATTTGAAAAATACTTTCACCTATCACTTTTGGATATAAATTTTTACCGTATGGAAGTATTCCTACTTTCACTCAGCTGTATGAGTAATACCAAACTCATCACAGAACTCAATTGTAGGATAAATATTGAGAAGAGGGGTCCATAAATTAAGTTTCATACTATCTCCTGCCAGAGTTCAGCAGCTCTTGCAACAGGCATATTTTGGAACTATTTTAAACAAATACCACCTGTGTCACTGCAGTAAACAAGGAGACATCCATCAGGCTTGATAGACTGTGAATCCCCTAAACACAGTGTAAAAACTATTATCTGAGTTGAAAGCAAGGGGTGAAAGGAAGATTGCAGGTTAAACTCCCCTGCTTTCTGGTAACATCCATCTCAGTGCATCTTATTAATAAAGACACTATTCTAAAGGATTCCAAAGGTTTCAAGTACTGTGAGTACCGTCTACTGTTTTACTGGAATTACTACCTTCTCTAAGTTTGGCTCAAGATTTCTCCGTGACACCAAGTTTTAAAACTTACTGCTGTTTTGTTGTTCCTTTTTGTGTCTTTAGTAAAGCCAACCCATACATTTTCTTCAAGGAAGCTGTTTAGAAGTTATACAAAGGTCAGAATTTCTTTTCAACCTTCCTCCTCTCCCCCCCCCCCCCCCCCACCCCAAAAAGAGTGCTAATTCTGAATGCAAACCAAAGAGTTATCAGAGAAGGAAAGTTTCAAGTGATTTTCACCACTTTACCTACAGGTGATTCAATCTGACCTCAACTCTATGAGGTTATAGGGAACCAGCATCAGCTTGAAGAGTGCTGTGAACTGTTGTAGTTTTATTTAGTGAGGGGGGACTACAGTGGCAGCTTCTGTGAGAAGCTGCTAGATGTTGTTCCCCTTTGTTCAGTGGACTCAGTGGGGCCTAGGGTAGACCTGCTGCTGGCCAAGGCCAAGCCAATTGGTGGCAGAATGTTCCCTAATAACATCTCTGCGATAACGTATTTAAGAAGGGGAAAAAGAAAAAAAAAAAAAAATAAAGGGATAAGATGTGAAGATGTTGAGCGGGGGCAGAGAGAGGGAGGCACAAGCCTTGTCGGTCTTGCAGGCCTCACCCTCTGGCCTCCCACCGAACAGCCATCTGTGCTTGACTTGGCCAGGCCCAGCTGCAAGAAGTGGAGAGGCGATGTGAAGAAAACCGAGAAGCATCTGACTGAACCTGATTGTGAAGAATTTCTTGAGAGGAATGGCTGCAGACACCAAGGTCAGTGAAGAAGGAGAGGGAGGAGTAATGCTGCTCCTGGCCAGAATTCCCCTGCAGCCTATGGTGAAGACCATGGTGAAACAGGTTGTCCCCCTGCAGCCCATGGAGGTCCACGGAGGAGCAGAGATCCACCTGCAGCCCATGGAGGACCCCACATCGGGGCAGGCAGATGCTTGAATGCAGCTGTGGCCGATGGAGGGCCTGTGCTGGGGCAGCTGTTCTGGAGCAACTGCACCCTGTGGAAGAAATCAGCCACATCAGTGCAGTTTTGAGAAGGAGTGTAGCCTGTGGGAGGGACTCCATGCTGGAGCAGGGGAGGAATGTGAGAAGTTCTTCCCCTGACGAGAAAGGAGCGGCCTGAAGCGACGTGTGATGAACTGACCATAACCCCCATTCCCTCTTCCCCCTTGTGCTGCTAAGGGGAGGAAGGTGATAGAGATAATGTTAAGCCCAGGAAGAGGGAGGGGTGGGAGGAAGTTATTTTGTTCTTTTTCTCATTATCCTGCTTTGTTTTCAGTAATAAATGAATAGTTTTCCCCAAGTCGAGTCTGTTTTGTCCATAATGTTAACTTTAAGGATTATTCCCTGTTCTTATCTCAAAACCTTGAGCCTTTTTTCTTATACTATCTCTCCCTATTTTCTCAGAGGGTGGGGAGAGTGAGAGAGAGACTGCGTAGTCTGGTCCTGATCAGGGCTAAACTACAACAGAACTCAACTGAAGGAGTTGGAGGAATTCTCTAAATTGGAAATGAGATCTCTAAAAAGTCTGAAAGCCGCACAGAGGGTTCAAGATATTCCACTCAGTCTTCTCTCTCTTGATCTACTGAAGACCCTCACCAGCTTGCAAGCACTGATACTCTTCCCTTGGATAACTCTCCCTGTGCAACACCATTTCTTCCACCTACCAAACTACTTATGGCACAGACCAGTGAGGTACCATCATCCGGCTGCATCTCGCAAGAATGTAGACAGTCTCAGGAAATTTTTTCCCCTTTCTATGTGAAGATACCATGAAATAACCCAGCGTGAGGATTCAGATCTTTAAGAAGCTGCATAAGTAGGTACCTACCAATGGGTGTTTCTCTCTGATGCTGTACTCCATGATAGATCTCCTTCGTAAGTACTAGTCCTAGACTTTCTCAGTGTCTCTTCAGTGAAGTCACCAGGGAAACAGAGAACACATATGAACTTTAAGCAAAAATTTAGCTACATAGAAATAAACTTTTTGCTACTCACAAAATCCAACCAGAATTATTTATGAGAGCTCTTCTGTATCATAAAAGGAATGACAAATAGATATTATGTAGACATAAAGCTATTTCAAGCAGGGCTTTCCCAATTCACCAACAGAGAGAACAGAAAACTCTTTCCTTCTGGGATGTTATTGTACGTTAGAGTAATTTTATGTAATCACATAATATATTATGTGATTGTTCTGCAGGTTTTTAACAGGAAGAGAACATTATCTTGGCTATTGGGTTTTGACGTACTGTAGGGAAATGCAATTGTTTGTCTATGCAAGAAGCATATGAGAAATGTTTCTCCATTTTCAAATTTTTAGGCTAAAAATACACACAGCATCCATTACCTCAGATCACAAGCTGCCCTGAAGGTGGATCTGGGAGGGAAAGGGGAGACGTGATTCCTGGCAGAATTTGCCAATATTATTCCAATTTTAGGCAATTAATCTTTGTCAACAATTAGCATGACAGACAAAATTGGTTTAAATGATTGATCTACTCTTGCAGTGACATAACGGCTGATGAACCTGGCCATATAGGTTAGAAAGTCAAAATGAAAATGGTAATGAACAGCTTTATGCAAATTTCTATCAAGTTAAAGAATGGGGGAAGAAATCAATCTTAACGGTAAATTCTCTTATTCTTGAGAATGACTGTTTTGACCAAAAAAAAAAAGTTGAAAGGGTCAGATTAGATACCTTTGGAAGCTAGTCCCTTCCTATTTTTAACACAGGAAACTGCTGCTAATAGGAGTTATAGGGACTTTTGCATTAAAATAATTATTTTTCTCCCAGTGAAACATGATATGTAATACTCTCTACAATCGAAATGCAGCTGTGTGAGGACTAAAATGACGATTAACAGTTCGGAAAGGATGAACAAAGTCTGGTAAAATTAGTTTGTATGAGGTAAGAATTAATTATACATGCACTGCACGAGATTTCTTGTTTCGGTAATATTAACCCATTAAACCTGGAAGTCCCTCTGTACTCTAAGACCTGGGCAGTCTCTGACTGCTCTCCAGCCTGTACTGGGATGAAACTGGCATATGCATGAGCCTTTCTCCCTGTCATGAGAGGTAACACAGGAAAATAATCCAGGCCTTGAGGTCTGTAGTTAACTTCAGTTTTGTACCTAGGAAGAAGGAAGAAATATAAATTCCAGAGGCAGTACTATAAAAAAAAAAAAAATTGTGATCAGTACAGTACTTCCCTGATTATGTGAGGTTGCTGTAGGAGGGATACTTTTTTAATGCCTAGTTTATGTAAGTCTTTGTACTTATTTACTTATATGTGTAAAAAAGAATAATGTCCTCCGATGATTACACCCTATGCTTATCAAAGGTAACTATGTTATACATTTGCAAGAAGCACAGTACTCTGAGAAGTGTTGAATCCATTGTGAATGCACAGTGGCGCTAACATAACTGCAAAGCTTCAAACTCCTTGTTGTATTCAGAAGTTTCATCATTTGACATGGGAGAGACAATATTTTCCTTCCTCTAATGTCAGTGTAGGTAAGGCTGTTGTTATGTTGGGAGGTTTTACTACCACTGGTAGAAATTGCATCAGTATTATTACTCCTCTACTAGAAAAAGCATATGGACTTTAGAAGGACTCACATAATTGACTGTGATCTTCCATTTATTTTCATTTTATGAGTAACTCATTTTCAGTTAATGAAACACCCTTTTAAAAGCCAGGCCTTGTAGACTCTTATTTCCATTCCACAGTTACTATGTAAAAAATTTATTTTGCATAAGTGTATTTTTTCAAGCAATACAAAGCAGTCAAGACAGATGACACCATTGCCATGCTCAGTGTGCTTACGTTTAGTAAGATCAGAGAGCAGACTGTCAGAGTAGTTAACAAGTGTGCTGCTTCAGTTCAACATTTCTAGAATTTTCCTCTAACATATATCATCTCTCAAGCATAATCAGGAAAGAAATTATGTTGTCAGAAGCTTCATAGTTAGCTTCCTCGCCAGAAGCTTTCAGGTTTCCAGAATGTTTGTTTTTTCCCAATGCAAATTACATGGATGCTCTGCCCTTCACTTTTACTAAGTCATTTTGAGTAGAATTGGAAATGAGATTCACATAGTTTGATATATGTATCCACATTACAGCAGCAAGGTCTGTTCCAGTTCAAAGACTTCTAGCACCCAATTCCTAATTTTTTTTTTTCACTGCCACTGTAATTAGTATTCTGATTTCATTAGTATGTTGACTATTAGTTGTAAGTAGCCAGAATCTTTTCTTTGAACTCAGGGAGGAAAAAAAAGGGTGAACAAAGACATAAAGTACTGCAATTTCATCTCCATGAAAAAGAAACCTCCTTCTTCAGAATTTCCCAGCAATGTTCATGTTACAAGGATTAGATGATTAAACTATTCTGTAGGAGATCTAAATTGCTGAGCAACTTCTGTTTGTTGGAATGATTTGAATGGAAGAGAGGCCTAAAAGTGACTTCTTAGCTGAGGATGCTGACCTGGACAGATGAAAAGTCTGTTAAGGGACTCCTGAATGGAGAATGAAGAAGTAGAATACGTTTCTTATAGCTAGCAAGTTCTGGATGGATAGCAGTATAACATGGCTCTGAAAACAGAGAACAAAGAGCAGGTAAAATATATTTTATGTGCTTTAAGAAAGTGCCTTCTTATTGTTCAGTAAAATGTGTTAGGGCTAAGGTTGCCAAAGATAATGTGTTTCAGTAAAAGAATAGAAAAGAACAAAAAATCAACAGTTCTAAATCTTAGGGAAGTAACATGGACCTTCTGTGTCAGCAAACAGCTGGATTTCCAAATGGTGTCAGTTCCTTACTCTGGAATTAAGATGCTTCCATATTCAGTCTGACCTTGGATTGTGTATTAGGTTTATGTGTCAAGGTTTTGGTAGTGAGAGGGCTACAGAGGTGGCTTCGGTGAGAAACTGCTAGAAGCTTCCCCCAAGTTCAATGGAGCCAATGTCAGCTGGCTCCAAGATGGACCCACAACTGGCCAAGTCCAAGCCAATTGATGATGTTGGTAGCACCTCTGTGATAAGATATTTAAGAAAGGGGAAAAAACTGCTGTGCAAACTTATATGCAACAACAGCAGTGGAGAGACAGGAGTGAGAATATGTCAGGGAAACAACTCTGCAGACACCAAAGTCAGTGAAGAAGGAGGGGGATGAGGTGCTCCAGGCATCAGAGCAGAGATTCCCCTGCAGCCCATGGTGAAGACCATAGTGAAGCAGGCCCCCTTGCAGCCCATGGAGGCCCACAGAGGAGCAGAGATCCACCTGCAGCCCATAGAGGACCCCACACCAGGGCAATCCTTTGGATGCCCAAAGGAGATTCCCTGTGGGAAGCCCAGCCTGGAACATGCTATTGGCAGGACCTGTGACCCCACAGAGAGAGGAGCCCACGCTGAAACAGTCTGTTACTGAATGACTGCGCCCTGTAGAAAGGGCCCACACTGGATCAGTTAGTGAAGAACTGCAGCCTGTGCGAAGGACCCACGTCGGAGAAGCTCACAGAGGACTGTCTCCCATGGCAGAGACCCCATGCTAGAGCAGGGGAAGAGTGTGAGGAGGAAGGAGTAGCAGATATGTGTGATGAACTGAATGCAATCCCTACTCCCTGTCCTTATTGCCTTTCCTTATCGCCTTTCTTAAAGGGAATATTTCCTTCTGTCCTCAAGAGATTGTTTTCTTTGCTGAGATCAAGCATTCATATATATATTGGGGGACTGACTATATTGGTAGGTCAGTGTCCTCATAGAAGACTACTTTTGAAAGGTCACCTTCTCCTGATTCAGAAGAGAAATTATCTTATCTTGTCTTTGTCAGCCACTTAATAATCTGTCAGTTATTTCTACTGGCCTGCTAACCATTGAAAATGCTGCAAGCTGGTTATTATGCTTTTAATAAGACATATAGCTATGGCTGGTTGTATCATATCATACTCTGGTCATGAAGTAGAAGAGATCTGTCATCAGAAGATGCCAGAAGAAATACTGTGAAAGGTGTTCTTTTAAAAGCTCCTTTTTTTTTGTCACGTTGGAGAAAATAACAGAATTACTAAATTCAAGTCGTAAAAGGTATGAGATTTTTTTAAATGTTATAATGCAGAAATAATCTTTGTTTTTACTTCTCTTTAAAACCATAAGATTTTAGAGGTAGCCTTTTCAGTTCTTATTACATGATCAAAATACCCTATTCTTGTGTTTGCTTTTTAATCTTACATGAAAGCTGAATAAAATACAAATCAATGATTTGGACACTAGCCTATATGGTTTGGAAAAACCTGAGTACTGCAGCAGATTTTAAGTGTGGTCTTACACTTCTTAATCTTTCTGCGGCCTTTGTTCTTGATCTCTCAGGAGACTTACCTTCTCTCTCCTTACCTTCTTAAAATCTAGGCTGTTTTGAGTAGGCTCTGTTAAAATTTTGTGGTTTTCTCTTTAGCGAATCTTCACTTCATTAATGACTAAAGGTCATGCAACCACTCATTTCAAACTAAGTTAGCTAGTTAATCTCTTTTTGATATAGTAATTCATTACTATCTCTGTCTAAAAAGAAATCTCATAAGGACTGAGGTCAAGTCAAAGCCCTTCTTTCAGGATGGAAAAAGATACTCAGTAGTTAGGTCTTCCAGGTGAAAGGATATGACAAAGATGTGGCAATAATATAGAAAGTTGTGGTCATTACAGTGAGCTAACTCTATGATAGTGATGCAATGATGGTACCAAATAACAGGCATTACCAGAATGTTAATTATAAATGTCATTACAGTTAGACCAGTGATCTTCACTGAAGAATCAGCTTGCACAATTTAATTACAAAACTTTTTTAGGGATGTGCTGCTAGGGATGTGACTCTATACCAAGACAAAGGCCTGACTCCTGTACACTGCAAATATTTTGATGATTTTTCACTCAGAACATGTGTCTTTGTACGATGTAGATGGTAAAGTCTGAGTAATGCAGACCTTGGTAGTAGCAAAATGGCAACAATCATTCAAAAAGCAAAGCAAAAATAAAACAAAACCCTAACTCTGCAAACCATTCTGTAGACTGAGAAAGACCTTCAAAACTTGGGATTTATCAACTAGTTAGTAAGACTGCAAAAAAAAGGGGAAAGAAATCAACTAAAAGGAGAGAATGTCAGAAAGAAAAGAAGGCAATTTATGTAGTTATGCGATTAATTTGTGAACTCTAAGCAGAAAAGTTTTAATTGCACTTTATCCTTTCAGGAATGTTAGAAATAATATAGGAATATAATATAGGAATATAATAATATATAATATAGGAATATAATAATATAGGAATATAATATACTGTACTGATCTGGTGAAAATTAAACAATTTATTCAGAACTGCAGTTCACTGTTGTCAATTACTGAATACACCAAGATCCTGAATAAACCTGAGATAACCTTGTGTAGGTGGGGGGGGTGGGGGGGAACACAAACAATAAACACCACCACTAGATAGTAGGTTTCCCTTGCAACTGGAAGCTGAGTTGATACCCAACTACCATCCTGAGAAGGACATACTTCTGACTGCATGACTACTGAAAATTTAAGAGATACCACTGTAATAGCTCCGTTTCTGTGCACCTTCACCAACACGGTTTATTATAAAAAGTGGCAATCTAGAAAACAAATTGTGGTGAACATAGATGCTCTGTGTAAGGCTCCTGTGCACAACAGCTTCATTGCTGAAAAGTCCATATATACCACCTCAGCATGAACTAGTAAAGCTCTATCAAATCCCGGAGTTTGAAGGCCTGAGGCCAAAGAGGTCTTAAGTAATAGCTACTAGTTGGTAGAGGTGGCTTGTCTCATGACCTTGCTCTACTGCGTGTCATTTGAAACATTGGCCTTATTCAGAACTGTCAGTATATGGACTCATTCTTATCACAAGTTGAGACATTATCTTTTCTACACAATATATAAGTGGTGATAGCATGGGCTGGTCACTACCTTTACTGCTGGTGCCTATGGGAGGTTTTTGTCTGCCATAAGAAACGAATAAAACTTGTGCAAAAGCATTACATCTTATCAAATGCCATGGGAAAAAAATGGACATGTGTATTATTCCAGCACTTTGTCTGTAACCAGCCTGTGAGAAGGTGTGGAAAGGAGAGAGGCTTCTTATCTGCCAAATAAGGTCATATCAGAAGGATTCTTTTCCAAAACAAGTTCTCTTTTCAAAAATACTCTTTTCAAAAATAACCGTTCACATCAAATAAAGCAATATAATCAGAGATGATCCTATGGAAAAAAAAAAAAAAAAGGGAAAACAGAATCTCTTGATCTTTTAGGACAGGCTTAAGTAGTCATTGTATACAGAAAGGACTTTATAGATTAAAGTAATGTAACTTTTCATTATAACCTAACTTTGAGTTGCCACAGCCTGACAAAAGCTGCCACATTCACAAACGTACCTTCTGTGTGACAACTGAATAAAGATTGGACATCTTGCAGAATGAAGAGTTTGTAGAATGTGGTAAATGTTAATTGTTATTCTTTATGACTTCCTAACAGAAGCACTTCGAACCTATGTCCTACTGCAGTACTTGGTCCTTGAGAATAAACATGTAGCAGAATCAGCAAACTATGCTTTAAGCAATATATGAAATAGCTCCTTGACAGCTTAGCAACTCACCAGCTGCAGAGCCAGGCTGATCATACCAAATTTGCAGAACTAAGAATTCTGAAGTTTATGTAGGTTTCATAGTTCAGCCCCTATCAAGACCAGACTACTCAGTCTCTCTCTCCCTCCCCCCACCCTCCAGTGGGACAGAAGGGAGAACGGGTAAAAAAAAGACAGCAAAAACACGTGAGCTGAGATGGAACCACAACAAAAATTAACAGCAATAACAGAATAAAACAAAACAGCAATAAAAAACAAATACAGTATAATGGCTTACAACAAATCTCCCCACCCAGTTTCCTCCCACATAGCAGAAAACTCACCTCAGCCCCCTCCTCGCTTATATACTGAGCATGATGTCAGATGGGATGGAATAGCCCTTTGGCTAATTTGGGTAAATTAACCCCAGCTCTTAGCTAATTAGTAAACTATCCCAGCTGGGTGCCCCAGCCATAGGGACCACCAGCTCCAGTTCTCCTCCCAGCTCAGGTGAATATTAACTCTATCCCTGCCAGAACCAGGACAGTAGGCAATGGTGATCCATGTGCTATGGCCAGAAGTAAAACCTTAACTGTGAGGGCAGCCCTAATGAAACGGGAACAGGGAGACAGGCGAGACACCACAGAAAGTAATTCTTGCTATTTCTTAAATCTGAATTTATTTTGCAAATGTTTGGAGTGTCAATATACAGGTTTGAAAAATAGGAACAGAGAATTAGTTAACAAAAGGGTAGCCACAGCAGATCCACCCTACAAGCCATATTATATCCCTTGAAGATGGATTTACTTTGTCTTTGTAGAGTCTCCTGTAGACAGCTCTTCTGGGAAGGAGGTCACAATGCTGTGAAGGATTTGAGAAGCCCTACTTAGAACATTTCCATCTATGTCTCTGCCAAGAAGAGGGGAGCAGTTGAAGACATGTTAGTTCTACAAGATCTATAATGAAGCCATGTCATTAGCTATTAAAAGCAGATTGGATTGCCAATCTAATCACTTCTGCTGACTGAAAGAGAGAGGAAACAAAGTATTCCTTGTGGATCTTCTATACCCAGTCTACAATTACTGAGTTTCAGGTTTTTTACTGGTTTTTGTAACACGATGCAGTTAAAATAGATTATATGACTATGCCATGTAATAAGAAGTGTAGAAATAGATTTCTCCCTAGTTGTGTTGTAAAGTATGATTAGGAGCAAGTAATGGAAGATGTCATATTTGGTACTGGCATTTTAATTATCAAAGGTCAAGTGAGAAAACTTTATGGCTTGATTTTACCTTAAATAACTTATTTTAAGCATGGATTGTAAGAACACAGGCTAAGGCTTGCACAAAAAATGTAGGTGGAGGTTTTCTGCTGCTCCATGTACATGTAAATTTATTATGAAAATATTTGCCTGTGATGGTATTCAGCTGGGAAAAGAACCAGGGTGGTCTGCAAATAAAATATAACAGGAGGTCACAGACTGCAAGGAGAGAAAATTATTTGACTATATAAGAAATATTAAGTAGTCATTGGAGATGTCCTCTGGAAAAAAAAAGAAAATTAAAACCATAGTACAAGCTAGGTTGTGGATTTTACTTTTTCCTTGAATTATTTCTCGTTACCTGAGATATTTACAAGGAAAAGATCTTTGTCTACTTGAAATTTTGCCTGTTCTGAATAACAAGAAAGGTGTCTAAAACCTCCTAAATTGATAGTTTCCAAAATAAAACTTTTGTGAACTACAGTAACAATTCTGTAATCATTAACATAGACGCAGATCTTTACTACCATCAGCAGTCTTACTGAAATCTGTGTCACTATCAATCGTTGATGTTATTAGAGGCAAGAGCACAGACAATATCTTTTATTAAACTACTTGATGTTGCTAGAAAATTCTAACATGCTTTTTGTTTACTTAGGATATCTTTCTAGTTTCAAAGGAGAGATCATGTCTCATGGCTTCATTACAGCTGCAACAACACTACTCCTCTAAAAAATTTGCATAAGTGACTGAAAGCCTGAATCTTAATAGAAAAATTGTGCTTGAAAGTCTCTGCACCACCACTACAGATATAATGCCACAAGCAATTTTTATTTTTTTAAGCACTAATTGTGTAAACATCTTTAGAATTCACTTCTCTGCCGTATTTCCACATTATACCCTAATGTACAGAACTATGCATTTACACGAATCCTATATTGAATCTGAGTCAGTAAACTACACAGATGAAAAATAACCTTAATAGAA
This sequence comes from Tetrax tetrax, assembly GCA_009806455.1. Lineage (NCBI taxonomy): Eukaryota > Metazoa > Chordata > Aves > Otidiformes > Otididae > Tetrax > Tetrax tetrax. The sequence goes on from WHYT01013034.1 coordinate 104,924, forward strand.
AAATGTTGGCTTATTTTTAAACCAGATATGGTTCCAAATCAAGAACATCTACAAGCACAACTGAGTAGGTAGCATAATGATATAAGTAAACGTGAAGGAGTAAAGGTTACAAGTGCTTAAGTTGACACTGATACTGAAAGAATATCTCATGAAATTCTACCCTGGGATCTTAAAGAAGCCCACTCCCACTTGCTTAGCAGCACCTACCATCACACTTTTAGATACGAAAATAAGTCTTATCCAGCTGAAACTGTAATGAAATTCTTGATAATCCCAGTTGGAATTTCTTCAGGAAATCAGGATTAATACCTCTGATTCTTACAATAGCTGTACTGGTATTTTTAGGACAAAATTGACAAAATCATGCCTCAAGGATGGATTTTGTGTGCACGTGTGTGGGAGTGTGTCCTGGTTTTATTTAGTGAGGGGGGCTATGGGGCAGCCTTGTAAGAAGCTGCTAGAAGTTGTTCCCCTTTGTCCAGTGGACTCAGATGGGCCTAGGGTGGACCCGCTGCTGGCCAAGGCCGAGTCAATTGGTAGGAGAATGTTCTGTGATAACGCCTCTGTGATAATGTATTTAAGAAGGGGGAAAACAGAAAAAAAAAAAAAGAAGAAGAAGATGATGTGA
>WHYT01013035.1:0-11056 GCA_009806455.1 Tetrax tetrax
AAAACAAAAAAAAAAAAAAAAAGAATCCTCATTTTAAAACAAGTTTTAACAAGTACATTACAGTGTACACACATAATGATTTGGATGGAGTAAAAGCCCTCAGAAACACAGCACACAGAGCCAATAACGGACTTGTCGCCAACACCCCGCGATTTCATGACCGCTAGAACAAAAACAAATGCCTCGTTCAATTCATTGCAAAGAAAAGGATCCATTAACTTGATGTGGCTTTTTTACTTGACCTGCATAAGGTGAGTAGAATAAAATTTCATTTTATGAGATTCAAAATGATCAGTTGCAAGCCTGCAGAAATTGTGATGAAATTACCAAGTTCAATGACTAACTCTGTTTAATTCTAATTATTACTGGACTGGAGGTCACCATAAGTTTTTAGCTGTGAGGTTGTTGCTTTCCTTCCTGTAATAAGGTAACAGGCAAACAAAATGCAAATTTCTTTCTGTAAATTGATGGAAAATGAAGTGTAAATTCCTGTCAAAGACAGAAAGATCAATCCCGAAGAAAATAATCTCATTGCAGACATTAAACCAATCTTTTTGGAACAATAATAATAGACTTCACTGACATTTAAATAGTGTTTTCTCCCCCCCCAAAAAACCAAAAACCATAATTATCAGTCAAATGTCCACAGTATCAATAATCCTTACAAACAAGAGAAAAAAAAAAAAAAATAAAAAAAAAGCTGCCTATATAAATAACATTCACTCCTTCTAGTTCACAATGTTAAGGCAATGAGTCAACCTAAATCTGCCAAACTTCCTAGCTCGGCTGTTCCAGCAAAGGCAGGGAAAAAAATCCCCATCTGATATAGAGTATTGGGGAGGTGAGTGGGAGGTAATTAAATAGACTCATTCCACATTATGGTAATGGCTACCACATACATGTATGAACAGGAAAGAAGCAATCATTTAGCTTTCAGAAGCCTTACTTCCTTGCTTTCTACTGGACACACCACCTCCCCTACACTTCTCTGCCCCCAAAAAAAGACCAACTAAATGTCAAAGAAAACCCAGACGGACATTCAGCAAGTGGGGAAACTGGTAATCCCAAAGCCAAAAATGTTGTGAGCAGTGCAGTTTAGGGAACCTCAGCCCCTGGCTGGTAGAGATTAAAGCTGAATTCTATTTTAGTATTTGCAACAATAAGCTCCAGAGGGATAAAATCTTATTCTAGAAGGGCCCAGCTCCCTTTTATTTTCTACCCCTATGGATTTGCTGCAGAAAGGTCAACCATTTTAAGCAATAGCATCATAAATTATGCCACTGTTTGTTTCTTTTTACAGTTCTAAAAAAATTAACACTTGAACACACACTTCACTGGTTTTCTATTCCCTCCTCTAAAAACTTGGAAGTAAACAGAAGTGTATTTATATCACTACTACAATCCTCCTACAGAATGACAGCCTTTGAACATTTCAAGCATTATTCCTGATATGATACCAAGCCACATTACCGCTCAGCTGTCAGAATCATGCTTGAGAAAAGTTAAAGTAAGTACTCTGTATGTCTCTAATCTTGTTTCACTTTATATGTTTCAGTATTTTGCTTTCCCTACAGGCAACACAGATTAACACTCATGAGTGAAAGAGAAAACAGAAATAATTTTCTGAATTTTTTTACGCAGCAAAGTACTCACCAGCAGTAAAATTCCATCCCGCAAACTCCTTCCCATTTCAAGGTTCTAATGGCTGCATACATATTTTAAAAGTCACAAAATGTTCCACAGAATGATTGTTCAAAAGTTAATTTCTTAGTTCCTAAATGTAACAGTAGTACTTAACAGATTTCTCCTTGTATTAAAAGGCAGGGAAGACTTTCTTTTAGCTGTATTCCAGAGGTAAGTAGTAGCAATTGTGCCATCTTTCTGCTTTGCATCTAGTTTCAAATTATTTATTTTAATTTCTAAGGGCTGTATACCCTAAGCAATGATCTCATTAATCACTACTGAATGATTTAACCCAGCCATTCAGCTCCAGATGCCCCTCAGTGCTAGTGATATGCTAATTCCTTCCAAGCTTTACCTCCTTTTGCAGTTGAAACCATAATTTTCCTCGTTGGCGGAGACAGGATTTTACTCCTTGCGTGGGGCCTCCTGCCACTCACTTTTATGCCTGAGCACTGGCACAGTGCAAGTTCCATTCCACAGCTTCATCAGGCACCCTTTTGTTAAAACTATTTGTTATATATGTCCTCTCTCCTCCATTCTGCTGCTACAGGATCACAGTTTTGAACTCTGCCCTCTCCAGAGACAACTCCTGGTTTAGATAGCAAAAAGTAAAAAATGTATTACTATTCTTACCTTGTTTTCTTTTCTCCTTCTTTCCTCACACTACTTTCTTTAATTTTTTTTTCCCTTTATCACCTCCTACCATTAAACACTTTGATTGCAAAGTATCTGTCAACTGCTGTACCTAGGGCATCAGCTATATTCCAAAACCAGAAAGTTGCACTGACAGAGATGTTTTGTGAGTGGGAGGTGAGGGGGTGAAACATTCAGAATTTGCAAACCCCAGTTCTGAACCTGCCTAGCATCCAAGAGATCTCCCAGCACAAAGTTAGAGCAAGTGCCGAGTTTAGTATCGGATGCCAAGAGGTTTTGATAAAAGAAAAAAAAGAGTAGTGACATTACTGAACGTTTGATCCAAAAATCCACATTTTATGACCCTGTACTATGTATTCACAACATAAATACAGGCACAACCTACTTCTGGATTTGGGACTGCTATTTTTATCTTGGGTTTACATGCTTGGCTTTCTTTGACCAACAGGAGATGTTCAAGTTGAACAGTCTGCTTTTGACTGATATTAGCCAAACGTACTACAAAAGTGACAAGCCAAGAAGATTCTAAAAGAATATGTACTCAAACACACTTCTGATTGGCTTCTCACCCTGCACAGAGCTATAGATGCACATGCCAATTCAAAGATATACAGCTTTTTTTAGTTAATTGGCTCTTAAGGAAATGTTCACCACAATCTCCATTTTCAGATGGGCTAAGTACCCACAATGATCTACAAATATTCGCAACTGAAGACAAGTCAAACACTTTATGCAATTTAATTTAAACACTAGAATCAAGCATTTCAGAAGGCACTATTGATCTAAGTGGCTCCAAATTTAGGTTGTAGGCACCCAAATTCAACAACTCACAACATCTTGGATTACAAAAATCAGAGTTTCAGTGATTCCTGAAAATCAAGCTTCTCTTTAAAGAATGTCCATCTGGTCATTAGCAAAAACTCATTTCTTTCCCCCTTTACCTACTTCCAAAAGAATGGGAAGTTCACCCAGCACCCACCTTTAGGCCTACATTATATCCTTGGCCATATATTATATCCTAACTTCTAAGATGAGAAATTGTTAATGTCTATTATGCTACTGTAGAAACAAACAGTAAAATTAAAGTCTTCTACATATGAATTTAAAACCATGAGCTGCCTTATATGTCTAATCTTCAATGAAAAGGCAGTTAAGCAATTAGACAAAAGGCAATATAACTAATCCAGAATGCAAAATAAATATCTTGCCTTGGGATATGCAAATTTCAGAACATACAAAAATGCTAGCCAAGCAAGATTTAATGTAATAGTAGCATGAAATAGTTTAACAGTACTAAAGAAATCACAATTCTAATTTATGTACAAGACACTTAAAGGAGCATAAAACAAAGACTACAACATCAAGTAACACCAAAAGTATACAGACTACCCAGTTCTCTCACATGGCTGTCACAGAAGACTTCAGATATTGGTTGGAACCCAACCCCCGCTATACCCTCTCTATACTCTGCACTCCACATCTGAGAAGATTGTTCCACAACTGAGCTTATCCAACTGCTAATTCACTATGCAAGATGAAGACAACATTAAAAAAAAAAAAGCTATCGCTGTTATCAAAATCTATGGATTGAACATCTACATCAGAAGATGAAGTACATGCCCAAGTTAAACCATCAGGGCCTTCACGCCTCCTGCAGCAACACATTGACATCATTTCACTGTGTAAATCTGTTCTGTATATTTCTTTCAATAATGATGCTGAAAGCAACTATGAGTAAGCTTAAGGACCTGAAATACAGTTTTCACAAAGATGCAAAACTGGATTTTTTTTAAACTTTTAAAAGACGTGGATCCTTTATTGGGATCTACAAGTGCATTCTCTGCTAATGGTAGATCCTCCCTCCCAACTTTGCAAGTTTCTGTTTCTAGCAAACACAATTAACATTACTTCCTACTTTAAAAAAAAAAAAAAAAGTCAAGGCAAAAGGTTTTTTATTTTTCTTCTCAGCACAGAGTCCACCTTCTATAGCTAAGGCCACCCTAAGGCTGTGTCATTCAATAAACAATTCTATCCTCAGCAAAGAAGAAATGGCTCCTCCGTTCACGGGTGTGAACACAGCATTCTGCATCTTCCCCTTAACTGCAGCCACTCAGACCACAAGTAGGCTCTAAATTAAGATTGGCCTGCCACCATTCACAAATCATGTTATTATCAATTTATCTATTTTGTTTTAATCAGTCATACACAGACACACACATGCACACATCAGCCTCGGCCAAAAACTTTCCTAAGCTTCAGAACAAGAGAGGCATGGAAAATATCCACAAATCTCAGAAAGTCCTAGAATAGCTCTCAATATTTGACAGTATTTAACTTCGTTAGTTGTTTATATACTCCTTCACTTTCTCACTAAAAATAGTTTCCTCACTTTATTTTCAAAAGACATGGAAAGAAATAGAATATAATTTCCTCATTGTTTTGTTGAAGTGTAAGACATTTCCCCTACTACTCATACCTGAAATGGATACTCCATGAAAGTTAAATGAGAATAAATACTTGCCTAGCGCTCCCTCTGGCTAACTTTGTGCTGTTGTTTTAACACTAATTAAAACACACACATTCCTGGTCTGAGAGGCCTACCCTCGTACCTCTTAACAAATGTTTCCAGAACCATATCTTATCATGGTAAATCTGAGTAAATGCACATTTTTTCTAATAAAATAATTGTGCCAACTAGCAAAGAAACTCTAACATCCAGAATTAAATTCACCACCATCTTACTTCCAAAAAAGCTTCCCATCATCTTCAGGGGAAGGTGACTTCCAGTATTTGGCCTAAGTCTTTCAGTGCCCTGATTAACTTAACTCTTTAAAAAAACAAAACCCCAAAACATAATACAACAGAATAACAGAACCCTGCTCATCTGACTGAAAATGGAAGTAATTATCAGCTTCCCAGCTGCTCCTCTTCTTCACCTGTTGAGATTTTCCATAGCACAAAGTCCCAGCTGTGCGAAAGTTCAATGTAACTGGCTGCCATCTATGGTCCATGTCTGCAGAACAAAGTACTTGTTCTTAGAAGACATTTTCTTCCTTCACACAAAATGCCCTTCTACCCACACCAATTCAGTGCTGATTTAAGGCTGACGCAATAATCGGCCAAGAGGCATCAGCGTACGTGTCAAACATGCACTTAGACAGCAGTATTAGGACCTACTCATAGGTAATCCTACAGAAGGTATGAAGGGAAGGTATAAACTAGTAAGTTATCTGTACTTAAAAGCATCTCCAGCTTTCAGGATATTTAAGACAATTTCTTTATAGCTCTACTCTCACCTCTTGGTCAAGCTTCTAGTCACTAACAGGAAAGATACTCGTTATTTGCCCTGTTTACACAATTTATTGGACTTGAAATACACCTCAGTTGCTACTTCAGTTATTCCACTATTTACTATACGATTTTATGAAGAGGCACTCAGGTGAAAAGTTACAGAAGGTTATCATCCCCGAACGAGATTATATAGCAGAATACACAAATAAAATGTGTCAGGACCTCAGCATATAAAATCCTTAAGTGCCCTTTAGCTTGCTTGGAAAAAGCAAGGTTCCTACTAACTTCCTGACTGCAAAATAACCTCAAAATATTAGATGTTATTGACAACAAGAAGTCTCATTCCTAGCCATTCAAGTACACAAAAGACTCAACAAATTCACAACAATAACTTATACATTGACAACGTTGATCTTCACTATGAAAGAGAAATATTTTGAAGAATCTAAAAATAGCTACCACAACACCAGGCCAAGTGACCGTTACTCACAAAATGCATTTAATGATTACAAAAATAATAAATTGTAAAAGCTGAGCAAGTGACTTGACTTGCCAGCCCCAGCATATTATTAAATTAATTAGACAAAGGTATCACCTAATGAGACATAATATTACACTTGTTGATGATTGTGAAACAAAACTCTTTCAGTTATTTAGGAAAATTAAGTGCCAAACCAAAAACAGTATTAGTTGAGAGCGAGGGAATAGGTTCTCAGATTCTTAAGTACATCAGTAGATTTCTCTGTCTTGAATGTCTAAAGATAATATTTTCCCTCTCTTACTTCTTAGAAAAACAGAATTTATTTTGATCCCCCACTGGACCTCTTTAGCCATCACTTCCAAAGCATTTCATATTAAAACAGCATTTGGCATGGATATCCCATGTTAATATTTGACATTAAACAATGCTGTTACCTAAGTGTCACTAGGTTCTGATAATATATGTAAAGATCCATCTATCTTTGTAAATCCAATCAGAATCTCTAGCTTGCAGACTTTGGACAAGAGATTCAGGAGTATCCTTCACATAAATTCATGTTTTCTAATAAAATCTTATGGACGGTACACAGCAACTCTCCAGAGTTCAGTACCCTGAACATTATGGATGATCGCCACTAATAAAAATACTGTGTTGCTTCAGAACAGTGGTATGGGACTACAGGACATAGAAGCAAGAAAACACTGACTGTGGTGAGCAAAAAAGTCAGCTTGAGTGTTCTGTTTTAAACAGGTATCCAAATTAATTACCAAGCTATATGAAAAAAATGCCTCTTTCTAGCTAGAAGGTAACAAAAACCATATTAATGCAAATTGAAAAAAAAAAAAAAAACCAAAAAAAAAAAAAAAAAAAAAAAAAAAAAAAAGAAAGAAAATCAAAACAGTAACATATTTAGCCTTGAGAACTGCTGGAAATCCAGAACCCTGACACTCTAATTCCCAACAAAAGTATTTTGCATGTTATTCTCCAGATAACTGAAAGCTTTTATTTTCCAAACATATTAATTTGATGATGCTGTTTCTTGGAAGGGGGAAGAGATGAAAACTCTATGGATTATGAAGTAAATACTACCTCAAAATGGAGGAAAAAGGGCAGAATGTAGGTAAATACTCAAGCAAACAAGGATACCAGAGAAGTACCCCTTACAGCGATTCTTATTCTTATCTTTATGCAAAGATGCACTGAAATTACAGTGGGAGAATGAGGGAGGAAAGCTGCCATATTCCAGTGTTCAAAATTATTCAAATTTAAATTTATTTACCATTTATTAACCACAGGTTTAGATGAAAGAAGGTACTTCACAGAATTGCATAGAGGCAACACCCAGGTAAAAATTAGGGTTTTTAACTTCTCAGTGGTTTACCAATTACTGTTTTAACAAACACAGACCCGCTTACTTTTCTATTATTAAGATTTCCCTCCTTCCCATCCCCCAATTATTGCCCACTGCTCAGTGAAAGTTTCTACCACCCCATTTAGAGTGTGGCCACACAAACCATCAATTCAGTATTGGGTGTAAGTGAGGCGAGCGAAAACCTTCAGTGGAAAAGGGAGGAAAGGATCAATCAACTTGCAAGCAGATCAGCTGTCAGTAGAACTCAAAGGATTTCAGTGTGGAAACTGCTATAGATGACTCCTGTCCTTCCTTCTGCACTGCGGCCATCTGCCCTCAGACTTCATCCTGCCAAAGGTTTCTGGCATCTCCATTGTTCTAGACACAAGACTGACTATTTGACCACACTGTGGCTAAGAGGGTAAATGAAACCCCTTGGTAAGGAAGTTGGAATAAAGTTACTCTCTGGCGTTAGTCTCTATCTTTGTTACTGACTTTGCTTGCAAGGCAAAATTGAAAACGTCCATAAAAATCCATGGGTTTTTTTCTTTTTTTTTTTTTTCCTTCCCTGTCCAACAACTCAGTTGGACTCAACATTATTAAAGAGAACATCCTCATCCTGAGGGGAAAAGAAAAATAATAATTAAAAAAAACCAACCTTATATCCATGTTACTCTATTGAGCATTTATGTAAGAAATAGATGAGAGAACAAGGAAAAAAAAAACAAAAAACAAAAAAAACAAACCCACACACACACAAAAAAAACCACTGCAAAAAACCAAACTGTTCCTTAGTTTGGAGTTAAAGATACCCCAGTACAGAACAGAGTTACAAAGTACATTGTCTATGAAGTTAACTTTTCCACAGTTACGATTGGTGTGAAAGATCTACAAAGAGCAAACTGGTGAAAAGGCACTTCCCCGTTCCAATTGTTTCTTCCATTAGATAAAGAAGGCAATATAGAGAAAAGAAAATCAAAGACGGCATGACTGACACAGTCAAAAGTGAGCAGGGTTTGAGTTACTCTTTTTTAAAAGAAGAGAGAAATGCAAAGCTCGCCATATTCAACGCCACAGAAGCAAACCTAATACCTAACAGCAAAAATGTAATAGTTAAATTTACGATATAATCTAGAAACAGACATAAGTTATTGCATTTGGTGACATAATTAAGACTTAAAGCTTCAGGCAGTGTACTTAAGTCTTTCAAAAACTTCATTCATTCATGTACTGACCAGGTGTCTCGTGCTACCATAACTTTAATGGCTCAAAGGGGTCCTCAGCAAATTTATTTAAAAAAAAAAAAAAAAAAAATCGATTAAGGTAAAAAAGTTAGCTCCCAAACTAACCTTAACTCTAAGACAAGGTTTTACTGCATTTAACCCGTAGCTTAACGTATGACAAAAAGCGTTGTTGAGAACGGGAAGGAATACTTCAGGCGGACAAATCCGGCCTCCCCAGAGCAACAGGAAGCTCGTGCAGGGGCAAACCCCAAACCCCCTGCACCTTCCCGACGACCCCGCTTCCCCGCGGTGTCCGGGCCGAGCGCGGCCGCCAAGCAGATGGGAGCGGAGGGGGTGGGGGACACGGACGACGACACGACGCCCTCCCTCCCTGAAGCCACCACACGCTGCCCTTTTATCACATTCCTCCACACCGCGATTTGATGGGGTGCGGCGTACACCCAGCAAAACCTGCTGCCAGCAATATCCGATGAGCGCGGCCCAGTAAGATGCCCCAACACGCAGAGGCCCCCCGCAAATGCTGACCGACGACGCTTCGTGTCGTGTGTGCCATCCCTCCACTCCCCATTTATCACCCCAGCGCTTCACTTCACACACGTGGGTAAACTTTAACCGGCAAGGTGAAGCAAAACCTGTCCCCACGCCAGCCCCCGACCTCCGTGCTCCCCCACTCGGGACGGGTACACGGGGTTATAACCTCTTCACGTGTGGGCCCGCCGCCCCGGCGATTGGGAGGGGGCAGCGGCCGTTAACGGACCGCCTGGGGGAGGGTACGCAGTACCTGTGGCCTCCCCCCTGGCGCGATTGCCGTGGGGAGCCCCGCGGGAGGACGGGGTCACGGCGCTCCCGCCGCCCCCCTCTCCAGCCTTGGTTAAACCGAGCCGGCGCGGGAGGGGGCGCCGAGCCGTGGCCGTCCGCAGCCCTGGGCCCGCACCCGGCGTCGAGCACCCCCCTCCCACCCCCAAGCTGAGCGCCGGGCAGCCCCCGCCCGCGGAGGGGGCTTGTGCATCGCGCCCAGGACAAACGTTGTCGTGTGGAAATCAAGCTTCGTTTCCGAGAAAAGGAGGGGGGCGAGAAGCGCGGAGAGGCCAGCGAGCGCATCTTTCCCCCCACCCCTCCCGCGCCCCGGCCAAAGAGGGGCGGGCGGCGGGAGCGCGGCCACCGTCGCGGCCTCGTGTCTGGCTGGCCCACGCGTGGTGGTTACCTGAGGTGAGACATATGAATCCAAAGAGGTAAAAGTGAGCAAACTCCGCGATCATTGTCCTCGGGTGGCGCCTGCAAGCAGTCTCATGCCAGAAGAGCGGTGGGGAGAAGCGGAGAACCCCCAATTGTAATTCCACAGAAGCGTCAGGCAGGAGCGAGATCCCCTGATCCCACCGGGCAAGCCTCCTTCCTGGAGATCGCTGTCAGGTCGGCAGGGCTCCAGCCGCACGCCAGCTCTGGCGGTCCCCCCCTCTCCTGGCCCGGGCTTTTCTGAGCGGCGCCTTGACACTTCCCAGGACCATCCAAAGCGACGGGAGACAACAAAAGATCCTCGGGTTCCCGCAGCCTCCGCCGCCTCCCGATCGCAAGTTGCTGCTCCGGCCCGAGACTTCGCTTTTGGGTGCCCCCGGGGCGAGGCAGTGGAGGGAAGCGCAGGCGGGACGGGTAGGGACCGGCCACCGCCGCCCTCCGCAAAAGAAAGCGTCGAGCAGGGGAGGGCTCTCCTCCCCGCAAAGCGCCCCGCCGAGTCACTGGGCAGCCGGTGCGGGCGAAGGGCGGGCGGCGGCGCGGGGCGAGCAGCAGGCAGAGGGCGGCGGAGCGGCGGCAGCAGCCCCCGCTCCCATCACGGGGGAAAGAGGCGGGCGCGTCGGGGGCCGCGGCGGAGCCTGGCCCGCAGTCAGGCGGGGCGGCGGGCAGGGGAGCCCCGGCGGCAGCCCCTCGCCCTGCCCAGCATCGCCGCCGCCTCCCCCTGCACGCGGGAATCCCAAACTCGCCCCCTCCTCCCCAGCGCTGGAGGACGGCACCGGAGGGGCGAAAGAAGAAAGAAAGAAAGGATGAGGGCGAGAGGGAGGGCGAGCAAAACTTCCCCGGGCCAACGCCCCCAGCCACCCACCCCGCCCGCCCTCGGTGCAACGGCAGGAGGAGGAGGAAGAGGAGGAGGGGCTGCTCCTCGCCTTTCCCCCCCCGCCGGGGCAGGGGTGCACGAGTCAGGCGGGGCCGAGCCGCCGCGCCTGAACTTTCTGGTGTCACGCCGAGCCGGCCGCCTCCGCCTCCGCCTCCTCCCCGCGTTGCTGTCGCCGCCGCAGGTCTGATGCCGCCTCGGGACACCTTAAAGGAGCCGCACCTACGCGGCCCCCGCACGCCCGGCGC
>WHYT01013035.1:36131-73032 GCA_009806455.1 Tetrax tetrax
AATAAGATGGACTGAAAAGTCAAGGGAATAAGTGGAATCTTCATTTCTTGATCCTTGGAAATTAAGATATGGTGTTTTTCTGGAAGCCTTAAGCAAATACAAGTGTGCCTTACGGACCCCAGTATAGGAGTTAAATGTGTGACACGTAAATGGCTTTTATAAGATTATACTTATTAATCAAGTGGTCTTTTCTATCTTAAATGCTATAAATCATGTAACTGATAATAAACAATATATTATCTAGGAGCTAAACATCACTACTTTAAATATTTTATATACTACAACTAATTCAAAAGGTTTTATTTGTGTATGCAACTATAACCATGCCATAGCTTGCAAAAGACTCTGTCTATTCTATCAACAAAAATGAACATAGATCCAAACCATGATAGTCTACACCCACAGAATGGGAATGAGTTACTGCTTTAACACCTCTTCAGTTTGTGTTTTATAGGCTACAACACAATTTGATTATGCTTATGTTCCCAATTACAAAAGTTAAGGGAATTTTCATTTCTTTCAATGAAGTAATGTCTTCAGTTGATTACAAGTAAGATTGGAAAACACATCCTTTAATGAAATATGTGACAGAGTTGTACTAAATACAATCACACACTGCTCAGCAAAGCTGCCAATAAAGTGAAACAAATACAACTCTTCAAATGTTTCCATGAAATAAGTAATTAAAGGTATTCTAGTATGCAGCTTCATGGAGCACGAAGAATAAATCACATAAAATAAAGGCAAGACACTAACAGCACAATTTCATGCAGAGTTCCAAGTCCTGAAAGGTTTGAAGCCTCAGGCACTTAGAATTTACTGTTCTCATTCAGAGAAATGATTTGCAGACCTAAATGAATATTTCAGGTTTTTTCTTTGAGTCAAATGATCCATCTGTTTACTAAAACAATTCACTGCAAAGCCAAAGAGGTCATTTCAGGGTAAAACCTCCATCTTAGCAAAGGGTAAGCCAAACAAGGTGTCAAGTTGAACTATTTGAAGTATAAAGTGACATCAGATAATGTTTGATGATGGTCAGATTGTATGATATTTCTGCTGCAGCATTTTTAAGACTGGGATACAAAGAATCATTTTCTTGGAAGGTATAACATTAACAAAGTTTTATATTTCTATGTCATTATCCTAATTTTACACTGTTGCGTAGTGTTGATAATAACCTTTATATGTAAAAATGCATATACTTTCCAACTTCCTAAACAACTTACAGCCACACCATCAGACAAAGAAGCATTTGTCAGTAGGCTATGAATTTGTAAGCTAAATGAAGGCAATAGGCATATGCCAGAGAACGTTTCTCATCTCCCATTTTAGAATGAGAGATTCCATTTATTTCAAATCGCTAATTTGCAGTAATGTTGGAATGCTTTGATGTGGGACTTGGTGGTAGGGGTAAAAGAGTAAAATTGAGTTTATTGATCTATTTGCAACATCACATACGGTACCGCTCTGTGGAACCCAGGGCTCAAAAGAGAGCCTTTTCTGTTGAACCCAGATTTCCTTTCCATGAATATAATTATCTAGTCATTACCTCCATCAGAAAATTCCAAGATCATTTGTTTTACTCATACGTTTTTCAGAAGTTTTTCTTAACGCTGAAGTGGAAATTTGTAGAGCATTTTCTTTTCTGCACTAAAGACTTCTATGTACCTGATTTGGAATAGTGTTTCACAGAAGGTCACCGGTCTAAAAGTGAGTTCTGTCCCTGTTCCATCTACATCCAACAGAGAGAAATGGGCAACTCCAAGAGCTTTTTAATGGATGGATCTTAACACTTACCTCAGAACTGATTAATCATCTTTTGGAAGTGCCTATTTCCACCCTTTCACTGCGTGATTGGTTTAGACTTGGCCTAATTACTTTTAATACACCTGAAGTTAGGCGAGATAAATCCAAACTGTACATGTAATACTAGAGTTCCTCTTGAGTGAAGCACCTTATTCCATGTGGAAAAGATGTTCACAGAAAGGCATCTTCAATATCTAACTTTAGATATATTTAATACAAGTCTGTGAGTTAGGAGTCTCTGCAGTAGATAAAGTCCATGAAGAAGCACTGCAACTTCTAAGAGCTCTGAATCTGAGTGGTTTGCCTGAATCATCAGTCATCCGATTGAATCATCTGAATCAAGCCATTTCCCTGATTATTTTCACAAAAATTTCTAAATCAGCTGTTTGCATACATGAATTAATTAAAAACTGAAGTGGCTACAAGAAAGGGATAGACTAATTGCTCTGCAGTTTCCTTTAACACTATTACATTTCTCCTACTTATTATGCAAGGACAAACAGGCAAACACAATTGTTTTATCCTGGCCAGCAGTTGTGCAGTACAAGCCAAAGTTGCTCAAGCCATACTAAAGGATTTCTATTGAGTCTTACATGTACACAATGTGTGTGCTTCTCTCTTTGTCCCCTTTGTCATTTACCCATTCTTGAATTTCAGAAAGAAACCACAATGAACTCTCTGTGCAATTAAGATCTTGTCCTAATGTCTGTATTAGAGGTCTTGACTCTCTCTTAATTGCCCTTTGAACAAAATGCTTAATGAAACTTGCTTTAAGGTGGTTGGGTCCTTGATGTTGAATATCATAATAGCCTATCAATAGAAAAAATCTTTTCATATTTTTCTGTAAACCTGCATCACTTCTTGGCTTATAGAAATGTCAATGTGCAAAAGTTGCACCAACAGTCTAATGAAGCAAACAGGGCACATGAAGGTATTATTAATTCTTCCAGTAAAAATTTCTAGGATGACTTTTTACTTCCATGACCCTGGAACTGCAGATGATCCTTATCAGGGGCAATGTTACTTCTTCTTGCACCTCATTTTGAAAGATGCATCTTCCTTTGAAATTTGTGAAGATGACAGAGAAATGGCAGTGAATCTATGTAAAATATCAGCATCAAAATCAAGTCTTACTCTCTAAACATGCTACCTTTAGACACTAAGTAGGTGAAGAAAAGAATAATAAACCTGCCTATTCTCAGTGGAAACCAGTAGAGTTCCCCGTGTTCTGTCATGTTGTGTACAGTATGTATGAAGTGTAATGATGATGACAAGAAGTTACCTCTTGCTTTACTCTGTTTTCACATCTCTTTTGGGTTTTAACACCCAAGCAAGAGTTTAATCCTTACTGCTTGTTTTCAAAGCCACGGATAAATTCTTCCAAAGCTCTTTAGATAAATGGTGAAAATGTTGAGAAAACATGCATAGCTGTCTTTCTGTTTCTTCTTTCAAATCCAATCCTTTGTACGCTTTCTTTATACTACTTTTGAGATTATTAGACACACAGGCTAGAGGTAAAATACTGATATTACATAGATTTAATCTCATAAGAAAACAGATGCCATCTTTAAAATGATTTAAAGAGTACAGGTGCTTTAAATTAATCAAATTCTTTTTTGTTTTGAGTATAACTATGTCAACTGCAGTCCTTATCTGTTCATGTTCGTTCAGATAAATTACTGCTAATCATGTCTGAGGGCATGTTTAAGAGTTTTTAGACTGGTTATAGGTATTGTACCATTTCAAAACTATCATAAATATTATACTCTAACAGCTATAGTGCATCTGGATAACATTCAACCTGATTCATAATCATTGCCACCCTCTGTGCTACAATAACCAAGCATAAAAGCATGTTGGTATTACTCTGTGCAGAATACACTCAAAATATACAGTAAATATTTCTGAGGTGGCTATCACAGCCTTGCCTGCTTGACTATCACTGTATATTCACATATTACAATCGTTAAAAATATATTGTAAGATTGTAGCCCGTGCTATATATTCAAACCTATTCCTCTTTCTTATGGGAGTAGGCTGTTAGCAGGAGAGGCAGAAGAACCAAAGATACTATTTTCATTTCTCATTGGGAAAGACAGTTTTAAACTGGGGGAGGACAACGGGAACCAAATTGATTCAGATAACAAAATCAAACCTTTTTTTGACTCAAAACACAGAGGTTTAGGTGAGGTACACTTCCAGTGAGTTCTAAGTCTGTTATTTTTCAGTATCACCAACAACATTATTGCAGAATAGAAAAATAATCAGGTCGAGACTACTAAAAACCTTTGCAAGTGGCAAAGAACACATTGGAAAAGATAACGTGTGAATTGGCTGACAGTGCAAGGTATAGCCATCCAAAGCACTCTCTGAGAGAAGGGAGTATGAGTGGGCAAAAGGAATCCGAAAACTTGGCCATGGATTTCACATGATGATGTTTTGCTACCAGGAGGAGGTAAGGGGAAAAGTGAGGGAGAGGAAATGAGGGAGGTAATACTGAAGACAATTCAGATGGAATATATTGAAGGAAAGCAGGGAACAGACAGATGCAGAAGCTGAGAAAAAAGTGACAGCAGTGCTCTAATGAGAAGTGGAAAGGATTAGAATAGCTTCAGGAAGTCTAGTAGCACAGCACTAACCCTGAGAAACCTATTGACGTTTGGGTACTTAAACAAGGCCTTGTATCTAGTCTGGATGCTATCAAGGCAAATGCAAATCTTTAGCAACAGCACCACTTGAGTTCTTATCCCAGTGTTATGACAGTTACTTGCTGTTCATCAAAAGACTGTGCAGTTGAGGGGAGGACTGGGTTATGCATTAAGTATCTGAATAGATGAAAAAAAAAAAAACAAAACCAAACCATCCTCTGCGCATACAGGAGTTTCTATCTCTTTCCGAATAATACTCCCCTCCTTATTTTCTTTGACAAGAGTCAAAATGTTCAGTGTTTGACAGGGACTGGGCCCTCAGAATAATCTCAAATCATCACTGTCTTTATGTTTTCCTCTTTGCTGCCTATCTCATAAAATATGATTTCCCAAACCCAGTGCCAGCCACTACTCTTCTTCAATCAGTTTCTTCCTAGAGACTCACAAGTGTCACATCAACCAATCCAGCACCTCATTATAAAACAGGGGGTGAAACATTGGGAAAAGAAAGCAAACAGAAAAGAAAAATGTAAATAGCATCACTTCTTGGTTACCAGGTGCATCTTATCTTATCTCTCCCAGGCTATAAATTCTTTAGGGGTAAGGGCTGTCTTAACAAGTGCTTTGCAGAGTGTTTATCACAGCATCACGCATGTGTTCTAGCACAGTGACAAACATGTCACAGAGCTACTTTTCAGCTATTGTATGTTAGCTTATGCAGTACTACTATGGGACTAATATGTGTCACATGATCTGCGTTTTGCAATAGCAAAACAAAACCAAGATATTTGGACTTCATCATCACCTTTCTAGGGCAAAACCCCAGAAATTAGTGCCAAACCTAACTTCTCATTGGACTGCAACACAGGGTGACACATAAGTAAAATAAGTATTTAATTTGTTCACTCTCATTTTATTCATGCTGAGATTTATTGCTGCTTTGTTGAATTTCAACATGCATAAAACGTGGCAAACTGAACTTTATAGAAAATTGGAAAACAAATTTCTAAAAACTGTCCTGCAGTCAGGACTTGCCATAGATCTCTACATTCTGAGCAATACTATTCACCTATTAGCCAACACCAGACATTGAAAGCATGCGCATGTACTTTTATATATGTCCATCCAATTTCTGTTTGGCTGTATTCGTGCATAATCTTTTCACATTAAGTGTGCTGATTTCAGCTAATATCAATGCAATTTAATCCCAAATTCATGGCATATTGGCCATTTTTAACCTAGCCCTGTCAAAGATTTCCCTTGAAGCGGAGGCACATGGGTGAGCACTTTCTTTGCACTGCCTATAGCTTTAAGTTTGCGTTTTTCCCTTCTACTAACAAGAGGTGATACTGGAAGAAGAATCAGTAATTTTTGTCTCTTCTTGTACACTGATCTTTTATACTTTTTGTTCATATTCCAAAATTACAGTGGTAATACTTCTCATCTACTTCATTCTTTTCTGCAGTTTCCTAATCTGCTTATCTAACAATCTCAGTGAAGCAGGTAGGTTGTATGAATAGAAAGATTTTTGCCTCCTGGCTTAATACATTGTGTCAGACAGTAAAAAAAAAAAGATAGTTTCAGGGCTGGGATTAGACCTAAGAGATCACAGTTCACCTTCTTAAAGTCCAACCAAATTTCACATCATCACCCACATATATAAAGTTGGATTGCAATTTTCATACAAGCCTAACAGTTCACTTATGAAACTACATGTTTAATACATGTTTTATTCCTTCAGGTAAACCAAAGCACATTCATATTAGGACCACATGACGACACATCATATGGCTTATATTCCAACAATGAACAAGAGCAATATTTCACATTTGAGCTAACAAGACACAGGAGAGCTGTTCAACAACTCTTGGCCTCTTATTTCTTGTGTACATGCACTGTGGTTGTCACGGACTTAATAGTAGCTAATATTAAGAACAGAGCTAAACCCAAAGTTTCATTTAGCTAATGAGCAATGCCATTCTTGTCACGCTACGTCCTTGTAAAAGAAATGTGTGTGCAATTGCATAACATTTCTCCACTTTCATGTGGAACAGAATGACACTCATTATTTGTACCACCATTTTGTGGTGAGTCCTGGAAAGAAAATATACACCCTTCTATTAGTGCTAGAACATGTCAATACACTTTACAGTAAAGTGATAAAAACCAGCAGAGAATTTGGGACTATGAACATTTTGCTTCCTAAACCTCAGGTTTTAGAGTATTAGTTCTTCTAAAGCTACTTTAAATGAAAAGTGCCACTGTGAAGCAGAACTAAGTCCTACTGCTAGCCAAAAATAGGAGGTCTGAAATTATTGATTTCTTAAAAGAACTGCTTTGGCACCAGCTGCAGGCTACTGAAAGACAGTGCAAATGCAACAAATGGCTTATTTTGTTAGAGTTCGGCTGGAGTTTTTTTCTTAGATGCTGCATATGAAAGATTCAGGCAGCTGTAAGGAGGGAGCCGAGGTTACCTCTCATCTGGTGTGGGGAGACCCATCCAGGGAGATAGTGTGGGGTGAAACAGACTCGACAGTCAGGTTTTCTCCAGTAATTGTCACAGGGAAGTAAGGACTCACTAGAACATTTGTTTTGTTGTACAACCCCAGTGCGGAAGAGGTAGAGCAAAGGTAACGCTTATTTAATGAGAATCCATGCCTATGAATAATATTTTCAGCCTTTGACTGAATTCCAAGTTTCAAAGTACGTGACAGAAATATATCCATTTACTACAAGATGAAACATTACACCTAACCTATAATCACTGGAAGGCTTATTTTTCTATACTCTCCATTCAGTATTGAAATAAAGATTTCTTTTCCCTTTAAAATGAAGGAAGAGTAAAGACATCATACTGAGGAAATTATGCAAATTAAACAGAGTCCATACAAACCAATTAGTTTCAAGATCAGAGGTGACATACTTTCTAACTAATACCAGTTTAAGCTTTTATTTATGAGCCTATAAATAAAGACACCCTCACAGGAACACGTACGAAAGAAGACAGAGTATCTACAGAAGAGGACCGGGTTCATTTTCCTTACCACTAATAAGTTATATTAATAAACAACTATTCTGAAGAATAGTTTATTTATAAATTACAGAATTCCTATTATTGTCCTGTAGTCATGAGCCTATACAGGATTTACAGACTAAAAATTTGCTAAGACTATGGCCATAATGGCTGGATGCCTGGGGAGCTTTATAACAGACCCTTTGATTCAGAATATACTAGAGCAAGCATTCATTTGGTGGTTTTCCTTGTGTCCACAATAACACCACCTGCCTTAAAATGGCTGCTTTGAGTCAGCTCTCCCCCACGGCAGACAGTCGGCTAGTGCTCTCCAGTGCATTGCATGTACTATTTTTTCCCAAATACCACAGCATCTATTCGTTTGGGAATCTGTGGCAAGCTGGACCGAGGCCAGAGAATAGTCCCTCTGCTCTGACTGCTTCTGGCAGAATTGCCATCCGCAAACCTGCTGCTTCTAGCAGAATTACTAGAGGTGCGTGGAAATTGTACTCACGGCTTCAATTCTCTATTTTTTCCTATTCAGGAACCAAATAAAAAGAACATACAAAGCCTGAAGTATTTGGTTGTGGAATAGGACATTCTCTAATTTTGTCTCTACTACTAAAGTACATTTTAAGTTCTAAGAGAAACATTTAAAAAGGAAAATTTAAATGTCTCACTCAATTCTTATCTTATTAAAATACTTTATTTTTTACTTTCTCTTTTTAATTGATTTTTTTTCATTCATCTGAAAAGTTTTGATTTTGAGAAATCACAATTTCAGAGAAAAAATTGTTTTGCTAAACATTAACTCCCATTTCACACATTAACTTTCCTGCAAAGGAATTACATTTTAAGTTTGGTTTTGCATCAGCTATCCCTACTGGAAGGCTGTGCCAGAATCTTACTCCTTTGATGCATAGATGCCTTTTTCTAATTTGTAAGTTTATTTATAGCCACTTTAAGCCTTTTTAGCATTGTGCCAACATCATCTTTATGTTTGACTGTTACCTTCTCTTTCCCTGATGAATATCTCCTGATGAATGTTTTTGGGAGCAGAGCTTCTCCCTCAACTTTGTTCCTGCATCAGTGTTTACCAGTTGTCGTTTTGTGAGTGATGTGTACACTCAAGTGTTTTTCCTTTATCATTTCACAATAATGAATTCTCAAATTTGTGGTAGATAATCTAAATCCCCTAGTATACTACCTTGCTCTTCACATACCCAGTCCCACTTCAGTTTTGCTAGTTCTTATGGTCAATACAGCTTTCCCTAAATTATGTTCTGATATTTTTCTGTATTTATGACATCTCCAAATCTTACCATACATCATGTTCTCATACACGGATGGTTAGGAAAACTAGTAATCTAGGGCAGAGCAAAAATACTTGAAAGACTCCACCGTAACTTGACTTCAGCTTCAATATTTCTATAGTTCTCCCTTCAGCATCACCCTTTGAGTTGCTTACTAATTTACTGATCTTATTAGACTAATTTCAATCTTCTACAGTATATTTCAATTTTTGCCTATGTAGAACAGAAAAAAAATATGTACCTAAGTCCAGGTATATTGGTTATCTGCTTTTCTCTCATCTCAAAGATTCAGTTATTAAAGAAAAATATGAGATCTCATAATTTGTCTTCATAGTCACCAAGTATAGAAAGTCATATTCCACTTTCTTTTTTTTCCCCTCCCTTTCTCAGTCATAAATATGAAACTCATTTAACACCACTGTGATCATAGTGTTTTTCACAGTAAAAATCAATGTGCCTGTCAACACACAGTCTTTTTTCATCCACCATACTCTAAACACAAACCATGCAAAACCACAGTTTCTCTCAAGTTTAGACCTAATACTACCAGCACACAGCTTTGAATGTGTCAGGCAAGCGTGAGCAAGTGAAGAGCAGGACATCTCACACCTTGGGTTTTTAACATTGACATCCACCTTCATACCAATCCTTTTCACACTGTCTCTGGTCTTCTACCACCGTTTCCTTTCTACTGTATTTTCTACCTCCCTCAGAGGACCCCAAGCCATCATCCATTTCCTCCTGCTCCATCAGTACTTCTACTGCACACCTCTCCTCACAGGAACCATGCTCTGCACCTCCTGCTTTTTTTCTACTTTGGCTCCTCTTTCTGTACCCTCAGCTCCTGACAGAGGTCCTTAGATTTGCTGAGGGGCAAACAGAAAAGCAGCTGTAGGAAGGGGGAGGCTCGTGCCCCTCACCAGAACTTACTCTGCTTCTAAAGATACTTTTGCCTGGACTGAGCCTTTTCAATTTTCCAGGCATCAATGCTAACATTTGTAGAGTCTGGGAAAAACTCTAGTAAGTCTCTTTGGAATACAACCCAAGCTGAAAATGAAATATAAGATTCAGCTGAAGTAGTCTTTCCAAATTTGGTATTTCCTGGAAGGCTGCTTCTCTCATACCAAGCCCTCTGTAAGTCTTCGGTCAAAACTAGCATATCAAAAGCAATGGGCCTTAGCATCAAATTAGATCTTTTTACTATTCTTTATACAAATTAACTGAAAGTAATTTTGAAAAATTTCAGCACAGAAGCAAATGGAAATAAAGAGGGTAGGTAATGAATCCTTCTCATGGCTCCTATAACTGGAACAAAGGAACTTTAATACTGCACTGATTTTTTTTTTCCCCAAATAGTTTGTTTTTAATATCCCCCCAAAACTCTAGAAGGCACCTTGTGGTCTTTGCGATAGTAGGTTCTGTAGCACAGTACAACAGCTAAAACTTCTGAAAAAGCCTGATCCTTCAGGAAAAAAAACTAATCCATGTTTGCTTTGCCTGCCTGAATTTGTATTCTTGTGAAAGACGAGACTCCAGGAAAACTCCAGAGTAACTCCCCCTCACACACACATTAAAACACTGCCACTGGCGTCTGCTTAAGGACCAACAGAACAGGCCAATGATTTTGGGGGCATCACGTTCTTTAAAAAAGTTCCCACACTCAGATGGCTGTCAATGGTGGTGCCAGTGAACCGTTACGCAAAGTCCCCCAAACACTTTGTAAACTAGGATCCGGGCAGACAATAGTAAAGTTCAGTGCTGGAAAGAGATAGTGTACTGAATGCACAATGCCAAGCTTTGTCTGTGGGGGCTTCTGTTGAGGGAGAGGGCTACTTAATCTCCCTACTTGCCCTGGGGATTCTAGCTGTTTTAATGTGTCCTTTTTGAGAGCCTGTGAACTGTAGAATATAGGCTGGTAACAACTTTCTTTAGGACTGCCTCAGCAGAACCAAAAGCTGCCAACATAGAATACCAGCACAGTGGTGCTAATGAGCACAAAGACCTTTAACTGTTTTTACAGCTACTGTGGCTAGGGTTTCATGTCATTCCTTGGTGAAGGAACTAATTCTTTGGCTTGTTTTATATGAGCCTAGCTTCTATCATGCTGCAGAGGATGGCCTCTTCACCCATTTTTCTTTTTTTTTCCCCCTCTTTTTTGAATAATAATAAAGCCTGATGCATCTTTAATGAACTGTGGGGCTTTCAGGGCTATTTTGCCCCTTCTTACTATACAGTGTACATACACAGTACATATGTACTGACTGATACAAAAAAAATACTAAAATTATTATTGATTTGTCTAAGGATGAGGAGCAAATGCAAATCAAATATTTTAACATTCAGGGATAAACTCCTGGAGTCAATGAAATTCCTGAAGTGAGAGTAGAATAAACTGATAATTTTTACTTCAAGAATGTTCTAGTTTTTGTATTTTTAGGAAATGATAATGTTTTATTTTGCATAATTTGGGCCTTTGGCTGTTTAATGTATATTACATCTGAAACTGTGCTATAACAGAGAAAATAAAAACTGTAAAAATTATGCTATATAGTAAAATAGGTGCATAGTGCAAGCACAAAGACATAGGTCTTAAAACAATAGAACAAAATCAGAGATATCTTTTAGAGGAATGAATGACCTGGAGCAATTAAAGGAGCCCTATGTATAAACATATGAACTCAAAGGCTTTCTGTTGTCTTTATTAGCTACATATCATATTACCTACATATGGACACAAAAAGTATGAATCATTTTCAGTTTAGGCTTTGTGAATGTTTGTCTCTGCATCAATCTGATGACTGCACTTGTCAATGCACTCACAACAGGCTATATGAACATTTGAATGTCAATGTTATCTCCTTCTCTCTAGGTATCTAGATACTATATAATGCGTATAGTGGTATCCATAGTGGTATCTGAGTAATCTCAGTATTCTGAGTATATCTGTATTCTTTTTATCCTTCTTCACCTTCCTTTTCCTTTCTACTTCACTCTGAACTTTTGCATTAAAAATTAAAAAGATACAGTGCAACTAAGGTTGAAGCATTAATGAGATACTCAGGGCAAAGGACATGTTCAAAAGCTGCAGTTAGTTGCTTTTTACTGCAGTAGCATAGAACAAAGAAGCACAGATGTTCATTGTATGTATGTTAGTACTTCATATCAAATAATACATCGACCATAAGTAATGAACTCTTGCATATACAAGTCCAAAATGCAGACGTATGTTTCGAAGCACACTAGCAGGCTGTTGTTTCTTTGTGAATGAATGTACTTCACGGTCTCATGAGAAATCATAGATATTTACTCATATAACCAAATCAAAACCAGGCTAATCAGATTGAATCCATGAGAAATGCACATAGTAGTTAATCCGGAAGCATTAAATTAACTCAACTTTTAGTACTTTGGAGCTTTGTCTATCTAGAATCATTTCTGCAGCACTAACTTTTTATGTGGAAGCTCTGCTGTGAAGCAAACCTGCTTTAAATACACTGATGCCTCCTGAGATCAGCAAGCAAGGTGAGAATTCATGCTGAGACGCTAGCTTTACAGTTACATGTCATGAGCCAAATTCATGACCCATTTTAGTTAACTGTTGATCAGTTTGTATGTGATGGCACAAGATGGTCAATGAAATCAATTAAATAATGTGGTTTAAGGAGGATAAAGAGCTATAATAAGTTTAATTCTAAGCTATACAGGAATCATGAGCTATAGATTTAAGCATTTGGCAAAAAGATAAACTATGCATGGCATTTTACAGGCAATAGGGTTTTCCTTGGCAATAAACATTTGCTGAGAACTGAAAGTTCATACAAAACCAGTAACTCAGTCTTGCTCTAGAAGATCAAATAAACAATTTTGCTCTAGAATTTATAGGGCATTAAACCAAGTTCTACAGGATCAATATTCAAGGATTTCTTTAAGCAGCCAGGCTAATAGATTAGATTTTCTCTAGAAACTATGGCTGCAATTCAAGCCCAAGCCAATTGCTCTCATTTTTTCCTCCATGATATTTTGAATCAAACCTGTTTCTATGAAGTGTAACTTACTTTCAAGGATGACTCCAAAATATATAGCTAAGATAGCAATGGTGTTAATGATGTCAACATTTAATTAACCACAATCTCAAACAAAATAAAGCAGAACAGAGATTTGGAGTTTGTTGGTGTTTGAGGAAAAGTGGAAAAACACAAACATGATCTAATGTGATAAACTACTAATGAAAAACATGAAATTTGTTCTAAAATTTTGCAGGTAAGTGTAGGTTATTCAATCCATTAATGAACCTGCAGAACAGGTAGGAAACACCTATTGTTTAGCTGCCACGGGAGATAAAAAGTCTTGAAGAACTACAAACCCAGTCAAATTTGCTTTGAAGTGCTCTTATGGAACCAGGTTGGCTTACAGGTATCTGGAGCAAACAAACATCGGAAGATGCGATAGGTATAGAAATCATCAAGTGACACGACATTTCTAAAGGCAGGTTTTATGTCACTTGTACTTGCAGGCCCTGATGGAGCGAAGCAGAACTAAATATTTGGTGAAAGGAGAATGAATGTGGCAAGAGCAAGGTTATGTTCATTAGCTGCCAGAACACTACCCTTGAGACAGGGCGGCTTGGCATAAATCAGAGTTATCCTGGGATTCCTCTGGGTTGTATCAGAATATGGAGAGCTCCAATACAAAAAGGTACAGATAGATTTTGTTGGAGGTTTGACACATGACGTAATTTTTGATTACATTGTGGAGAAAAGACCACTTTGGATAGGAAAGGCTAAGGGAAAAATCTATTTTCCTGGCTTGACCAAGAAAAAAATTAATCTTTACATTAGCAGTGTAATTTCTGACCTAAAAAGAAAAGTTAGTTGGCCACAAGAGATTAGGTTTGGATTCTCATGAATCAAGCAAAAAAGTGAAGAGGCAGGGAAAAGGAAATTAATTTTATGAAAGCTATATCCACATTTCCCTCTCTGAAGCTGAAGTCTGAACAGAAAAGCTTCCATGGCTTTGCTGAGCGTGGAGCCAATTCCTGTGGCTCACGGTGGATACAGGGAGCCCCTAGGTGACTATAAATTGCAGATCCCTGCATGAATGCAAATATAGCTACATTCACACATCTGTATTTTATTAGGTCAATATTGGTTGCCAAAATAAGTATTATCATTTCCACTAATAAATAAATAGTATTCTTAGGACTAGTCAAATACAAACTCAATTTTACTGCTACAGACAACCTTGCTTTTATAGAAAAAAGCTAAGGCCTTGTACTTCTGTCACGTTATTTTTGTATGCAGAGCATGAGTTATTTGATAGTGGAGTAACACAGTTTCCAGAAATTATCTTGTATAGTTGCAGCAAAATCTTACTAATTCATCCTAATAAACAACAGTCCCATTTGTAAGTTATATCTTGTCTATATGAGGAAATGAATGCACTGTGAACCAGCATGTGAATTAAAAGTACACTTGCTATTCGACACCAATTCCTTGTATGGATGTGCTAAGATCTAGATTAATCCACCTAATTTTGGGCATATAACTGAAGAATCCATGTTAGGAGTGTAAGGGTCCTGCAGTTTTTCTGTCGCTAATGAGGAAAACTCCATTTGAGATGTCACTTTAGCTCTAGAAGAATGTCTCTTCAGCTATCACTTGCATCGGATAAGTAAATAGGGTGCCTCAAATTAAACACCAAAAGTTAGATGAAATGTATCCTGGTGTAAGGGTGCTCTGAAACAGTGGGCCAAATGTATGCAAGGAGGCATCTTCAATAGGTGTTGGCCTGGCTTTGTAATTGTTCCCTTTGTCCCCAGATCAGCAGCGAACAGGGGTCTGGTACGGTGACTGCTCATGTTATGCTGGCTCTCTATATAGAAAGAAGAGTTCTGTCCTCAGGGCTGTCAAATCAATACTTCTTTTACAAGCCTTAAAAGTTCACAGTTTTCTAGTGGAAAGGAAGGAGTATAAATAAAGAAAATATAATCCTCAGGCCCTTTCCCTCTCTCACTCCCACCCCAAAGGACATTAGTATGTTCTGTCTGGTCTCTTTCAGCTTTAACATTTCCTGCTACACTCAGTGAAATTTAAACAAAATCACTTTTACAAACGTTTAAATGGAAAAGTATGGAGTAAGCCATTTCCCTCCTTGTGTAGCACTAATTAACAAAGCCTTTTTGTGAAAGCAAAAAGCTTTCCTTTTTTAGAACTGGCATGCTCCTCCTTACTGGTTCCCAACTGTGGTGGCATAATTCAGTATTTTTGAACAATGATGAGAACAGAAATAGATGGAATTCAATAGAAGCATGAATAATGGCAACCAGAACTGGAGTGGTGACATAATCTGTATTCCAAACTGCCTTGAGATATAGTCAAGAAAATGCCACATGGTAACTTGTATGTTGTGATCGCCTCTGATAGGTATCACCAAATAATTTTCAGGACAGATTTAACCACTCCAGTTAGCCATTTAAACACTTTTTAATGAAAGCTATGCTTACATACTTGTGTCATATATGCCTTCAACTCCCACATCCTAATGATTATCAGCTGGTTATTTTCCCTCTCGTGCTCTAAAAAGTGGAGGTTCTACAGTGTTTCCCACGTGGTGGTTTCTGAAAAAAAACCCACTTGGGAAGCATATGCCATGGGAAAAACATATTGAACAAACATGTTCAAGGGGGCAAAAGAATCATAATGCTCTGTAAGCATAAAGATGCATGAATACGCAGAGAAATACAAGAGTACAACCCAAATGTGGTGTAACGCTGTTAAGATTGCAAAACTGAAGGTAGATTAATTTATATTCAGCAGAACAAACCCTACTTCCAGCTGATGCTTTGTTTAGTTGCCAACACCAAGCTGTAAGCATGCTTTGTCAATACTATATTAGGGTATCAGAAAGACAAACACATTTTTTAAAGTGGTATTTTTTTACAGGTTTTTTTAAAAATAAAAATCCTATACTTCATTACTAGTAAAACAATCTAACACAGTGAAGATGCAACATATTCAAATACTGATTGAATTTATGGTCCTCAGAGGGATATGACCCATTACAATTTGCTTACTATTATAGCTTTTAGGGGAACAAGAAATGCATGGCTGTTAAAGCTGTGCCACGATTTATCACAGTCTTCTGTTTTCATTTGTTTGTGACTTTCTGAAAGAGTCTTTTTTTGGGCTGAGACCTCTATAATTGGTCTCAGCACAATGGAACTCCTCCTCACTCATCCCTCTTCCCTCCCCATCCCCCTGCCTTCAATCTGTTCAGCATTTTTGTGTTAGTGGTGAGTGGAAAAAATAGCACTTATTAGAAACTTACTTTTTTTTTTTTGGCTTCACCATGATTCAAAATCTGTCTAAAAAGAAACCAAGAAATTTTTTATTTGGCACAGTGAACAGCACAAGCTGCCCAGTTTAAAGGTGCAGTTGAAGTCATGCTTTTGAAGGATGCTGGCAAAGTGCCTAGGAAGCATTTTAGCTATCTTTACCACAGGCAGGTAAAATCCATCCAGTTCCTTCCTGCTCGCTGACATAATGCTATGCCCACAACTCTCCAGAATGCTTCCTGTTGCAATTGCCAAAAAGTAACTACTGAAAGCACAGAAAAGTCAATATAGCAGCAAGATTAAATAGAGCACAGTGGAAGGAAAGGTAGTTTTGAGGCTACTGCAATGGTTTACTGGCTTTTTAAGACTTCTCCCCCTTCCTTCAGATAGATCTGTGAATGATTTTCATCTCCATTTCCTTTACATGCAGCAATGAGCGCTGCAGTTAATCTCCATCTCTTTTCCTGCTTCCCATCATTTCTTTCTGACCTTTCCTCTCCCTTTTCCTCTACCTCTTTGTGAGATTTGCTACTTGGAGTTTAGTCTTTTTCACTCGCAAAGCCATGCCATTTGTTTTTGTTCTACTGCTAGTGTCAGTTCACTAGGGGTTACATACAGCTAGTAGCAACACACCCTTCGAGAACTGTGAGGCTTCATTGTATTGACAAAAAAGGCAACTGTGAAAGAGAGCTCAAACCCCAGCCAAAGCGAAAGCTACAGTCCAACCATTCAGATACAGAACAGAACTGTGTATCAGAGGGCTGTCTATCAGCAGTCTGTGTCGAGATCGATTGGTAACCTTTTTTTTTTTTTTGCACCTGTAAGCATTCCCTAACCTTTGTCTGCAATAACTAGAAACTCTCTGGAATGGTTCCTCAGTATATGAGAGTGCAAGGTTTAGGACAAGAAGAGACAGCTTTTAATTGGGATCCATAGATATTATTTCATTGCCTATAATTAATCTCTGTATTGTTTTAGGTGGGTTCAAACATTCAGACTTGCTCCTCTTTTTCCTTCTCTTGAGTTTTGAGAAGTCATCGGGCAAAGATGGGCCCTGGAGTCTCCTTGCATGCCAGGTTCGCCTCAGTGGAATGCCCCTGATTTCACTCACATTCCTCCTCACCTAGATGAGGTCAAGGGGAGAAATAATCACAACCAACCAGTGCTATGTTACTTGCACTTGATTAAATACACTGACACTATCATTAATCAAAGTTCTTTTTTAATGGTATATTCACAGTGAAATACATGATTAATGGTATTGATAGCAGAAGAACAACCTTCTGTTATCTTGCAACTACTTTGTCTTCTTTAAAATGATTGTCAATTTGCATTTGAGGGTCTACAGGAGTGAACGAATGCACATGTGTACGTGTTCCTGGCTTTTATGTATTTATCCACAGTACCCATCATACAGATTTGCTTCTCTGTGTATAAGGCTGACATATGTGCACAAGTGATTTTTTTTATTTACACATGTGAATCACCAGTGCATGCTTTTAGCTTGTCATACCATTCGCTGCCACCCAAGGAAAGCCTAGGGAAGCTGAGTAACAACACTCCACAGCAAGAACTGGAAGACATGCTGTGTTGGAGAACACCACTTGTCTGAAGGCACAAAATATGGGTGTGAGGGAAAGAGCATATTTGGCATGACATTGATTTATGGGGTGCAACGTACACCTTCTGCATACCAAACACAGAGTGCAGGCTGGTGTGGAGATTAGGGGAGGTGAGGCCATACTTTGCTTCCTATCCCCTTGAGAGCCTGCTCATCCCCTAAGGATGAGGGATAAAGAAGTCTCTGTAAACACCTGTTTCTCTATTTGTCCTTTTTCTTCTGAACTGTCATCACAACTAGGAAGAATCCAGCCCATATATTAATCCAATTTCTCTAAAAAATTAAAATTGCAATTCATAAGGAATTAGTTTAGCAAGCAAACAAATTACATTCCTAGCCATTGTCTAATGGGCCTTTGAGTTGCAGGGTTTTGTAATTCCAGTCTCTGTCTATACTACATACACTGCTGTTCCCTAAAGGAACTGACAGAATTTGTCTTGATTACTGAAAACAGATGTTTGCAGCATATGCATCATGTGTTATAGCTGTGTTGCATGAGAAGTCGTGGAGAGAAATTAGTTTCACTGCTGCAGACTTACAGGTCTCCACTAGAGGGAGATCAGTAGAAAGCAGAAAAAACATTCTGCATCCAAAAAGGACGATAGCAGCACGATCCAATTTTTCCCTAAACTGGTGGGTTTTAGGTATGTTGCTGTTTGGGCATTCGTAACTAATCAGAATCAACCTATGTATGCTTTTCAAGGTATTTGCATATTTATGATGGAATTTATGGATTTCAGTTACTCCAAAATTGTCTTCTGTATGAAACATGAAATTTCTACAATGGAGTTTGTGATCTTATTAAGACCTCATGTTTAGCTTTTTATGTTGCAATTTTGGTTTATATGGGTCTTATAATTGAAAAACGTTCATAAATACTCAAGAAATACAGCTACAACATCACACTGATATTTTGCTTTTGTCTGACATGTCTACTTTTTATTCCATATCCTATAATTTGACATCTCAGGAAATAGTTACGCATGTGAAATACTCTGTATTTATGGATTTCAGATTATGTCCCTCACAAAAAGAAGATAGTTCTCTGAGGGAGAAAAAAGCAGTTCAATTATACTATCATTCAGAACATAAAAATAGCAATAAGAATTTGAAATGATGTCTTAACAACTTGGTATTTTACAGTTGATAAAAACAAATCAACTCAATGTAGACACAGTGTGAGAAACAAGAGAGTGCCGTATAATGTCATGTCCTAGAATTTACCATTTTTGCTCCTTGTTACCATTCATTTATAACCATGTTGTTGGTATACTGCTTTTTAGGAGCAGAATGTCTCCCCAGCCTCTGTGTGTATTTACATGTTTTTCTAATGTCCGTGCAAGAATAACCTCCACTCTTCAAAGCAGTGGAACTGGCCTCACTGACTCTGTTGGTTCATGGTGTTACAAGAACACTGGTTATTCTATGCCTAGGAACTGGAAACTGAGAGTGAAACACTAACAGTACAGAACTGGGATATTTAGCCAACCTATGCAAGAACACAGGATATATATCACACAATCCATATCTACACACTGATCTATTTGAATACACATGATTCAAATGGATTTCATGATAATGTGCATGTAGTAGCAAAGATTTTCTACCACCCAAATGAGTCATCACAAAAGCAGTTTACTCAGTGAGTTTGTAAAAGACAATCAGTTCTTTCTGTTTCATGGATTTTACAAACATCATTGCAGGAGTTTAAAAAGTTAATTTTCCATCATCATTTGCCTGTTACATCTGAATATTTTAGGTAGTAGTCTGAATCTTGCCCAGACTGTGTCCAGAGCAGCTATAAATTTAAAGATAAAATTACGTGACTGGAAAAAGGAAAAATTCTTTCTTCTGTTTCTTACGCATTTTTAAGCCAGTCCCTTTGCCCACCAATAGGAAATAATTTTTGATGTTTCAAAAATATAAGATTTTCTATATTCTTACCAAACACCGCTTATTTAATCCAGGATCTGGCCTCTGGGATTAATCAATACAGAAGTCAAAATATAAAACAGTAACGTGGTATTAGATAAACCCTTTTTTCTCCCTAATTTTAAATATGCTATTTCCTTTTATTCAATGCTACAAAAGGAAACATGGGCAGTTAATCCAGTTTGAGAATCATGGTCTAATATTTTCAAGCAACTGTTTCTTCTACATCTGTTTTCTAAAGGTATTTCTTTCTATATTTTTATATTCCAGTTTGTATAGTTCTGCTGTTTTTCTTCAAATTTTCAACTATTTTAAATAAGCAATTTTTATATCATCTCATGCTTGTTTAATTTTTATTTCATCCAACCAGACTTGTTTTACCAGAATTATAATTATACATTTTTAATTTTAAAATTCTAGTATCTTAATGCTAATGTCTATTTCATGTTCTATTTAATTTGAAATACATGTGTTATCACAGAAATATGAGTAATATAGCAATCTAGCAGATCTGTCTATCGTTACCTGACTTCCTGTATGAGTTTTGTTCCTCATGCTTCTACCAGTTCCAGCAGAGATTGGTGCCACCCTTCCCTGCACTGTGGACTACACCTCTCCCAGCATCTCCAAATCCTTTTTATTTTGCTTCCAAGATGCTTAGGAGAGGCACCATTCTTTTTCTAAGGAGTAATATGGTGCTAAGAAATAAAGAGTATGTTATGTGAGGGTGTAAAATTCCAAATTTGGCAGGCACACTGCCTCACAGTGCTGTCAATCAAGTGATTAACGACACCTTGTGTCTGCAGTGACATTCACTTCCCTCTCAATATGACTTTGGAAACCGATGGCTAGCCTTCTCTCTCAGAGGCACAAGAGACCAACTTGCAAGGCAGTGACTCCAACCCATCCTAGGCATCAAATATTAGTGGCACTAATAACGTTAGTACCACTAATAACATTAAAGCACTAGTGATGCCACAGTCAGAGGGTTCACCCTTCCTCCTTTGCCTCAGAGCAGCTGTAGCTACATGAAGGGCAATGCACTTTATTATAAATTCTTCAGAATAGTACAGCAATTGAGCTAACTAGAGAACATTCATAATTTATTTTGAAATGTACTCGAGTTTTATCTCCAGGAGCAATGCATTCTGGAAGGCAAATGCCTAAAGTTTTGTTAAACAAAGCCATGTGAAATCAGTTGGGTTCACTTAGTGGTAAACAGATGTATTTTTCAATAGTTGACATCTTTCCTCCTCTCAGTCAAACAATAACATATATTTGGCTAGCAGCAGAATTTGTTAATGTTTATGCTAGATCTGAGAAAGCTGATATTCAAGTGATATCCTAGATGCTGATTTCTAAAAGTATAAGCTCTTGTTTCTTAATAGCTTATTAAAAAAGCTATTTTGAAATATTTTTTGTATTTTCAATTGCAAATTTTATCAATTAAGAATTAGAAATTTCTTAGAATTTCCATTAAAAATCAGAAATACTAAGCTGGCTGTAAGTTTAAACAAAAAAGTAGACCTTAAAGACAATTTCTTATCTAATATAAAATACTGTTTTCCAAAGAATTTTTATCAGAGTACAAAAGGCAAGCTTTAAAAAGAATGGCAAGAAGAGAAAAGAAATTATAAATGCATCTAAAAGGTGACAGTTGTAGCCTGGAAAAATTAGCATGCATATATAGAATGTAAATTCATTTTTACATCTATTTACATTCACTTGCATTTATGTTTAGATAGATAATTCATCAAGCATTCTCATTGTGCCAAGTATGTTGGGAAAGTTGGGATGAAAATAACCCAAGTACAGCTGAAAAAAGATGTAGTTTTTATGCTACCAAGCTATGATGCTGCATAGAAATTTTTTTTCCATCCCTTGGTAGCTGCTGTTTTTAGAAGCATGAAATGTGGATGTTGTCCACTCAGTTGGTTCCTGAACATATTTGTTCATTAATATGGTGTATTGACTCTTCATTGTCAGAGCTGCCTCATTATTTTGGTTATTGCATATCGTACATATGCAATACCAAATATCTGTAGTTTACATACTTCAGAGCACACAAGATGTCTACAAGATGCCACTGCAAGATATAGGAGGATAGAGTAAAAGTTTCAATAATTACCTTTACGAGCGGTAGTAAGTTAATTTAACTACATAGTGGTTTTCACTCAGTTTGCACTAGGTGCGTATTCACAAATATTCTTTCAGCTGAAGCTCTGTCAACTGAAGAAGATTTATCCACAAGTCACTGCCTAACACCTCCCTGCTGGAAGTCACGTTCCCATGCAGGTGATCTCTAACCTCTTCAGTGAAAATGAATGATGTGAGCTGAAGCAGTGACTTGTGCAACTCCGCCTCTGTGATTCAGGAGCATTTGCAGGAGCAGCTGAGGCAGTGGCTTGCTGGGGGCCATACCCTCCAGCAAGGTGAAGCAAGGAAAAGAGAAGGAAGGCCAAAGGTGCTAGTTGAAGAAGATGTATGAGCAAGTTCGACCAGTTCAGGTAGATTCAGCTGTCACTGCCAGCAGACTATAACACTATTGCAAAGGTTTAGGAATTGGTACCTCGGTGACTACCCCTGCCTCTTCAGCAGCATGTCTGCATGGCATTCTGCAGGAAAGTACAAGCCAGGTGTAGGCTGGCTGTAGAACATCCTGGCACAATCTAGGTCAGTAAAACTTCACAAGGGCACAGAACACTGACTGGATTTTAAGCCTGAGGACCATGAAATCACTTAAGTTACTTAAAATAAAATAGCCATATCATTTTATGCCTTTTTCTGCAACCTGAGCTTAATAACCTGCATCACTGAATGCACTGCACTGTCATGGCCTCGTGTTTCAAGCATCTGAAGACATGGAAAGATTAAGAATTCAGTGCTTATTTGGCAATTATGTTAAAATGTGTTGCTTCTTTCTCAATTAAAGGTCTGGTTTCAACCACTATTTGTGTTCTTCTATATGCTGCCGCCTTCCACATCAAGAGCCATCTAATGAAGATGGTAACACACTGTGATCTAATTTCTCCTTGATCTTATTTTTAATAATTAAGTTAAATAAACTAAATTTATTATTAGTCTTCCAGTGAGAAACACAGAATAGCCTGTTTGACATTCTCCTACATCTATTTTTTTTCAATATCTTCTGACACAACAAACATCAAAAAAGCAAAATATAGCACTCCTTCCGTTCTGTAGGTTCACATCTAAAATCCCAATCTACAGAAAATACATCACAGGTAGAGTAAATTGGCCACAAAAGGACAGTTTATCAGGCTTTCTACCTGTTTCAGATTCTGAAATAAGCTTTTAAACTGAAGATATTTTTCCACTCATCCACCTTCTAAAGCTATGATTGAGAGACTGGGTCATACATAAGCTATAGTGATAAGTGTTTTATGGATGTATAATTACATTGTTTAATATAAAATTATAATGATAAAACATACGGAGTGGATCATTCTGCAGTTCGAACACAGAAGTGCTGTTTGGAATTAAGACTGGGATCCTAGGCTCATTGAAATAAATGCAAAAATCCTGTTTACTTCAGTGGATTGAATACTTGCCATTTTAATTTCTCAGATAAGGGTTAACAGTAAAATGATTATTTTTTTTTTCAGGTTTTTTTTTTTGTCCTTAGTGTGCTACATAACAATCTAAGAATGTTCACAGATTTGTCAAAAAAAGATAGTAATTGAATACTGATGAAGAAAACTCACCATACACATACAAAACCCTAGCATTTTACCTGCAGACCTTTCATAGTCAATTGGAAATGATAGACACTACTAATATAGAATATTGGTTTTACCACAGAGGTGCTACGCAGGGTGCACCACTTGGAATTATGTGTAATTTATCCTGTTACAACCTCTGCTTTTATTTATAGAAAAATTAATTCAGCACAGCATTTCTCTTCTTAGCTCTTTAAAATGGAGACTGTCATTCCTACCAGATTATCCCATATAAAGTAATTTGATAATATATACTGATTTCCAAAATGAATAAGCTGACCCATAACGACTGTTTATAATTAAGCTGTTGCCATTCTGGACCAAGCTCCAGAAATACAACAGAATTTTTTACAAGAAATCAATTTTTATCCCATAAGCCAATTGACCCAAATATTTTATTTTCCTTTAATAAAGGTGTAGTCTTCTTAACTCTTAACTAGACACAATATTTCATATGAAGCTGTGAAAATTCCAGACCACTAACAATAGTATGTGTCTCTTGCTCCCACAACAGCAACAAGGAACATCTGTATGACTTTTAAGCCACAACACTGAATCCTTTGGCAAGAGATCAAATAGAACAGCATTGGTTTTGATTGCTATTCATTTATGTGCTGCCAAAACACATTATACTGCTTTTAAAAAGTGTCTGGCTGATTACCATTTCCAAAGACTGTATTTCTACAGGTGATAAGCTCTGCTTCATTGCCTCTGTCAAAAGCGAACACTTGCATTGTTAATTCTCTTATAGGTTCTGAAACACATAAAGGGGCTCACCAAGTTTGTCAAAAATATGACTAATACTATTTAAGTGGTAGTTTTTGTTAGTATAAGATCTAGTAAAGCTTAACCTAAATAGCACCTAGTCAGGTGTTGATGATGTAATTTTCTGGTTTTCTTAAAGATTGTGGGCCTGAGACAACTATGATTGACATCAACAGAAAATTTATCAGTGCGTTTTCCATCAAACTCAGAAAACTCATTCCAAATGAGCAAGATACTTACGTGTGTGAATATATCAATTTTATTTGGATACTTGAAGTTGTACATAGGAGTTGGTCTCCTGGTGAACCGGGCCTTCAGCTGTCAAATTTTGTGACTAGTCTCATTTTCAGAACTTCAGCACAAAATCCATTCACCCATACATAAATTAAGATTATTCCAACTTCCATAGCTATACACCTACATATCTTGCAATTACTATAT
Organism: Tetrax tetrax; assembly: GCA_009806455.1. Taxonomy (NCBI): domain Eukaryota; kingdom Metazoa; phylum Chordata; class Aves; order Otidiformes; family Otididae; genus Tetrax; species Tetrax tetrax. The sequence goes on from WHYT01013035.1 coordinate 60,741, forward strand.
GCCTATGTTTTTTGGACTTGTTAGGGTGGAATCTGCCTATCACCCTCACAAATTACAGGGCATCTGCTTCTTGACAAAAGGCTTAATGTTAAGAACTAGCAATAGAATAAAATTAAAATACATCACTTCAACACTAATTTAGACATTGTAGCTGTAAGTAATTTTCATAAGTAGAGTTAAATAAATCTTATTATAAAGCAGGTGTAGCTTTCATGGCTAGATGGGTCAAAGTAAAGAATATAATAGTATACATATATATATTTTATAGTATGAAACAGGATAGAAAAGCCATGTAGCTCCTCAGTAGTCCAAAGTTGTCCAAGATTCTCAGCAACGCTTTCAATGTGTGAAGAGGACGTTATAAAATAGTGCTGTAGAGCATAGAGAAATCATGCCATAAAAAGTTTTTTTTACAAAATGAACAAATTTATGATTCATGCACTACAGAGTTGCTAATCTTTGAGACAATTAAGTATGATTACCATTGACAGAAAAGAAAGTGAAGATTACAAAGAGAATTACTACATGGTCTAATATGTTTCCAGCTGCCTGAAACCCATTATTGTAATATGTGGAAATCTATAATGCTTATATTTTTCAAAACGGTTTTTAATAAGAGCCAAAATTTGTATGTTCATCACATAAAGCTGGTAAAGCAAAACAATTCAGCAGCAATTGATCAAATGGAAGTAATCTCATTTTTCCTACTACAGCTAGGTGGCTCTTGAATTTTAACAGAATATCACTGCTATTTATATATGAATCAAAAGTCCAGAACATATTCAGAGACAAAAAAAACCCACACCAAAACATGCGCTAGAAAAATTCCTGCAAATGCAAACTTTGCTCAATTGTTTTGAAATAGAAATGAGTCAGTCATTTAATCTGTTTTCATAAAAACATATATAGATTTAATCAATGGGAGTGACCTTTAGTAAGCAGCATTGAACCTCTAGTTGTTGAAAAATAAGAAAAAATAATAATAAAAAGAAAACTGTATCTCCATCTTCCTACAACCTGCCACTGCACTTCAGTTCCAACTGATGCCTCAGGATCCCTAATCCTGAAGATACCCAAAATGAAAAGTAATGATGAATTATAGTCATTCCTAAGACACGTGTCACAAATTCAACTTGAAGGTCTTGTGATTACTTTGATTCATCTACAGTTCTTCTGTAGATCCTGGTTACTATCCATCACTTATGCAAACAGCTTTAGTCACACCAAATAATTTGTTCAATTATTCCTCTTTATGAAGTTTCTTAAGCAACAGGCATAGTTCTCAGAATCATTCTTCATTTAGCATTATAGACTTGCAACAAATCACTGAATTAAAATAAAAAATTGGGATGATGAAATACTGTGCTCACTAAAATTAATGAGAAACTTCAGCCACTTAGAATTTTATTCAGAGTATTTGCACTGGATATGCCTATTATTTACTAGACTCTTTTATCCCTCTGTTATACTAGTGTAATTCTAAAATTCATGTGTTCTATAATTACATCTATGAAAATAAATTCCCATTTGTGTAAATAGTTAAACCCCACACTCAGATCTGATTTGCTCCTATCATTCTAACATAAAACCAAGTAAAAACTATATATACTAAAGTATCATTGAAAATTAGCTTAAAAAAAAATCAAAATACATTTTTTTATTAAAATGTTCACGTGTTCAATAAGAAGTCAAAGATTTCTTCAAGAGATAGATAGCTTCTATCAAAAATAACTGAAAATAATCTTGTTTAACACAACATTGCAAGAAAATTTCAGCCAGACAAAATAATGGAATAATCGTACTCATCAAAAATAGATATGCATAAATGAAAGCAGTGTATGACAGTTCTGAAAATAATTTAGTTTTGGACAAATCTAACAACCAAAGTTTAACGATTTTTTTTCCAGAAATTTACAGTTATCTATTAAATTTAACAGTGAGTTCATGTACACTAAAACACACAGTTCAGTACAACCAGAACTATTTATCTTGTGCATTTAATGAATGGTTTTGAGGAAACTACTTTTTATTAACTGTTATAAGCCAAAAATAGATGATGGTCACAGTATGGGGGTTAAGATCTAATTTCCCTAAACATAGTGTGCCACTAGATGTATTCATCAGAAATGTTAAATGTCAGAGCCTGCCCTAAGGATTTTTCTTCTAGGAGCTACCCAAACGTGGATACAGATTCTTCTCTTGATCTATTTCAGCCAGCTGTTTTCACAGAGTTTCAGACTAAGATAAAAGAAAACGCAAAGGAATAAATGACCTCATGAGATTTCCACTCCTTAGGGTAGAAGCCTACTAAGAGTAGTTTATTATATTTCCCAGCTGTCAAAGTCATAATGAAAGCCTTGCATTAACTAATTTAATATAATATAAACAAGTACTTCCAGACTCTATTGACTTGGCCAACATCAAGTTTGCATTTAAAGATCTTCCAAAAAAAGAAAATCTGAGTATATTTTCCACAAATCTATGTGTGCAATGTGTGCAATGATTCTACAAAATACATACAGAAAACATTTCACATTTCTTTCCAGAATGCATCTGTTTTCATTAGCTGAATGTGATAATGGAACTGCATCAGTTTTCAGGTTTCTAGTGTTTAAACCAAATATTTTAGTTCTCAAGGACGGGAGCTGCTCTGTGGGATATTTCTGTGGCAGGTGGCAGCCTGCTTTCTTTCAACACACACCATGCATGCATTCATTAAAAAAAAAAAAAAAAAAAAAAAGAGAAAGTACTGAATAAATTCCAATTTGGCATGATTATATGATGTGTGGCCTTGTACGCATGGAAACTCTCACCTATTGGCACTCGCAATTTTAGTATCATGTAATTAAATTGATTTTTTTTTTGTCAAGTCAGTTTTAAACTGTGTCTTTGAGGTAAAAGGCCAGTGCATTAATCCACTGTGGTATTTATTATTTAAATACTAATCAAGAGGTCAATTAATGTTTTCATTGCTTTTGTAAATGAGTAATGGAGTACTGCTCAGAGCTCTTGGGAGAGTCTACTGTTAAATAGGAATCTGATTTCGCTCATTCTTCTCAAATGGCCCTAAATGTATTTATTATGCAGCTCTTAACCTTCTAGACATTTTACAGTTCTTGCAAGTGGAGTGTTTCACTTGAACTCAAATCTCTGTACTGCATATCCAAAAGCCCAAGCTTCTCAAATATACTAGTATTCTAGTTCCATTCTTCAAGACTAAATCTATTTTGCAGTAAAAGAGTTTGATGAATATATATCTGATTTAACTGTAAGAATGAAAGTCTCTCCATGTGCCAGACATGAACTAGAAAGTTTCTGTTTGACTTCAGATTATCTACAATACTGAACAGAAGGGAAATCAAGTCAGCAAAGGAAGATTAGTCACTTTGCTAAAATTGATTCATATGTATGGAAAAACAGCTTTTGATGTACACATTCCTGAGTTTACTGAACACCTATATAAGCTCTAATTTCCCCAGTCATTAGGGATAATATTATTTAATGCATTTTGTGTTATAGCCAGACTTCCAGTTCCTTTATTCTTTGGGAATCAGACTTGAACAGCTACTTCATCATAAAATGAAACTCCAGACAACTATAAAGTGATCACGGTGTAATGTACTTCTCCTCATGGTTGTCTAATTCATTATAAAGTCTAAGATTCTCCTGGTCCAAAAGCATGCTGGCTGTCTCAGCTAGGAGCAGAGATGCCAGATGTCAGCACAGAAAATGACTGGTTCAAGATCTTCATCCCAGCACAGTCTTGCTCACTGTCTCTCTGGCATCTGTTACTTTTCATTATTTCCCCTGGTTTCTTGTGCAAAGTGGAAAAAATTACACAGACAGGGAAAGAGACACTGACAAATAAGATTTTATGAAGAATATATATAGCTGTTTCAAGAAGTGATACTTAGTTTACTCCTTCTGCTGCATTTAGGAATATGGTGGATTAACCAGCAAAAATCTGATTTCATTACTGTCTCTACTGTTATACAAACAAGAAAGAGCTATAGACATGGCCTAATAACTCTTACATTGTTTAAACTCATTCTCCAAGTTAAGTCTCTAGTATTACACAGACTAACTGAGCAGTTAGAGTGGATTTTTAAAAATTAATAACAATAAGTAACTGCAAGCAAAATATGTTTCACTGACATCTTAGTGATCAAAACTAGTTTTTAAAATGCCATAGAATACATTTTAGAAGCCATCACTACTGTACTGATAAATAATACAAAAAAAGAAATATACACCTACAAGTGAGAGTTTGAATTTTAGACCTTCAGAATATGTTTTACTCTGATAGAGAAGACAGTAGGACCCAAGCATGACCATTAAAAAATAGATGAAAAAACCCAGGAACACTGAAGAAAAGGAAATATGACTGAACTCTGTACTTATACTGAAAGAAGACAGAAAATGTCCTTCATATACTTTGTGTAAAACAAGCCCTTTTACTTAAGTCAAGTTGCAGACGGTCTGCCTCTTCTTTGACCTTGCTCATCTAGTCCTCATCTCTGATGTATGAAGCGAGAAACGAGGTGCTGAAATGCAAACAGGACTACAAATGAGGATCACGTATGTGCGTGTGATGCTGAGACCTTCAAAGAGACTCTAAAAGCAAATCTACCACAGAAAGCCAGCATTACTGCTACTCATCAAGGCAGGCTTGCACTCAAGGCAATCAAGTAGGTTGTCTATCACTTAGTAGAGGTAGTTAATAGAAAATTCCCCACATCCATTTGAAGGGTGCTTAATAATAGGATTTTGTGTCTTCATATAAGGGATACAGCTTCTTCACCGTGCAACTGACCTTTTTTTTTTTTTTTGCTTCAGACTTTTATCTGGAACTGAAGCTTTGAAGTCTAGGGTCCTGCTATCAGGGCTTATTTCCTTTACTGACTCTTGCTCCCTCTCAGACTAAGGCAATATAAAAATTGAAACTGGCAAATTTTCATTGCTAATATATTTTTCACAGATTTTGAACTTCATACCCAAAGGCTTCTTGTCACAGGAAAAGAAAATCACATGTTTAGTTTATATTACATTAACACCCAAAAGCTTACTTTAAGCCAACTGCAATATGATGCTCTTAAAAAGGACAATTTCTGCTCCAGAGGCCTTACAATTTTATATTATTTCTAACAGTTCTATGTTGGAGTGCTCAGCTCTTGCTGAGTGCTCAGCCAAGATGCAATCTGACGAATGAGGTTCAGAATATGACTACTGCTAATTAGCAGCTGTTAACAACTGAAGAGATGCATGTGGTACCAATGCTTCAATGCCAACAGAGAGAAGGGGCTCCTACATGATGAGAGGTTATTCGCAGGGTTGCACTGGTTCCCAAAGCAAGTCTATTGTTGTTGGCACCCATACTGTAGGGACAAAGATCTTATCGGCTGTGTGCAGGCACTAAGCCATCCTGACAGATGGCTTCTGTTGTGGGTAAAGCATGTGTGTTGTATGCAATATGTCAGGGCAAAGATGCCCACTTAGGACAAGTGAAGTATCTGCCTTACCTTGATTTTCCACACTGCCATTGTTGAATCAGTTCAATGCATTTTATAAACCTGCTCATACAGAGATTTTCAGTATTCCTGGACTTCGCGGAGAGCTTGAGAGGTAAGAAGGGCAACAGTAATGACAATCCCATCACCACCTTTCATCCTTCAGCTACAAGAATCCAGTGGCATGAGCCAAAAATTTTTTGGTAGGCCTGCCAAGGTTTGTAAATATGTCAACAAGGGGAGGAAACTCTGCGATACTCCCTGTGCTTGAATGAAAAGCACATGTGTGGACAATTGGATTTCTAGTGCTTCCAAGTGAGAGAGCTCTCTGTGTAACTGCTGCTGTACTGTGGCAAAATGGTTTTATATACTGGAGGTATTTTAGCTAGATGTACTTACTTCCCAGTAAGAAACAGTACTTTACTAAAAGCATTTCTCAAATGGAAGCAAACCAACTGTTATATCATGAGGTCAATTCTTGACATTTTGTCTATTTACCTGCTTCACAGCAGAGAGTAACATAGTGCTAATGAAAAAAAAATATATTTTTAAGTCCTTAAAATTGAGAATGGGAAAGTTATTTTCCTAAGAAAAATGACAATTCTACCTTTCTTTCAAATTATGCAGTACTTGAGCAGTGTCATTGGTGATGAATAATACATGACTAGTACAGCATGTGATGTGAGAACAAGTGGTTTCCTGAAGATCCAGATCAATGAAACCTGGTTCCCTAAGGATTTGTTTCTTGTCTCCTCTCCCAGCATTCATCTTGCCATAATTTGCTGCTTGCTCTTCCCATGATCTCTACATTGTCTACAGTGTAATGCACTGTCATCGGTTCTCCCGCAGTCTTCCTTGGACACCATAGTATCTCAGCTCTGTCCTGTGCCTTCTATTAACCATTTTGGAGATGTTGGCTGGTCATGAGTCAGCCAGTGCTTGTAGATAGTCTGCAGCTACATATCTGTTAATTTTTCAAGAAGTCCAAACAGAATGGGACTTGCTTTTTGAGAAAAAAAAAAAAAGGATCTTTCTCGTCTGTCCAATTTAGTTGACATTCAATGCTTAAAAGCAGGGCTGTGATTACAGATATTTTGTTCACATAGAAGCACAGGCAAATAAAGATTGCTTTTGCCCTTAAATCTAAAATATTCATATTATTTTAATGTATTATCCTACTCTTGAAGCAAGTAGTGCATTCACTTGTCTTCCTTTGATACTTAAGATGTCATACTAATGTTTTATTGACTCCAAAATGTCTGATTATTATGGTTTATGTTCTCTACAGAAGCACCCTCTGACCCTCTTCCTTCGTTTTTCAGCACAGATTTACTAGTAAAGGCTGAAGTGCATAACAATGTTAGGGAGGCCTCATGATTTCCAGTATATAATGCTTCTGAGAATTTATTCTGTACTTACTTGTGCTTTCTAAAATAACTTTCTGTCATTTATCAAAATGTGATGTACCTTTAATAAATATTATCCTTTCATTTTTATTATATTTACTCCAATATGCAATATTTGTGACCATAATTTAAAACAGGGTTTTCCTTCAGGAGTATGAATATGAAAGACTCTTTCCAATTCAGTTGAAATTATATAGATCATAAATTCAAGAAAAAATGTAAACAACTATGACTGAATTAACTTGTGAAACACAGCCTTCTTACGAACCCTTGTCATTCACTGCTTGATGAGCTCAATCTTATTTAACTAGAACCCAAGAGATGGTATTTCAGGGACAGAATGAAAAGCTCCTTACTGTATACCTTGCTGTGGAACATGATATTGCATAAAACTTATAACATCATTAGATTACTAGCAGCTTGTTGAAGTCAATAAGGACAGATGTTTTCTGATGTTTGTTTCACTTGAGAAACTTACTCTTGGTTTGTATTGATTCATTCTGATGAACGGTAGCAATATCATGAAGTGTTCTAGTCTCTGAGTTCCAAACAAAGGTTATTTGAGAAACTTCATATATTTGTCTTACCATTTTATGTGATTATCTGTGAAAAGCATGTCTCGTATTTTTAATATAAGAAGTCAGGTATTCTCCATCCACTATAACAGTTTTAATGCTGAAACAAATAGTAAATCCATTAATTCCGACATATGAAGAAACAATATTTGTTTCATCATTGATTTCTGTTTATGTTTACAGTTCATCAATTGAAATGTATTTCTGTAATGCAGTCATCTGTGAAATTCAACATGCTTTAATCCACAACTTCATTTGCTTAGTGTTTTGGACCAATAATGTATGTACTTGTCTTGTAATAAAGAGGATGTGTGAAAATTAACTACTCTAAAACTTTATTCATCTTATATAGAGGTTATTTATCTAAGTATTTACAATTTGCATTCCATATTTTTACTCTTTTTCCCAACAAAAGCCTGTATTTTAGGAGGAAGAAACCTTATTTAATCAAACCCAAAAATGTTACAGTTTACTATACCACTTAAACAAATTGCTGGGCATTCATTCTTCTCTACTCTTAAAGGTTGTCAGAGGTGCGGAGAACTGGTAGCTGCAGAGTAAATGAGATGTTCACTGCTTACATCAGACAATTAGTCTTCTACTTGCACATCTTGGTAAAATACTTACTCATTGAAATCCAACTAGACCTATTTCTCCTAGTTTCCCTATAGAATATCTTTTAAGAAGAGAGTGGAGCTAGGCAGAGGTCAGATCAGATCCATAGCCAGATGGAATTAGAGGCATGGATCCATACAAATCTTTGTAAGGGTTAATCCTTGCTTTGAGCAGTACTGAGTAAAGGACTGGTAATCAAAAGCAGTACCCCCTGAATTGCTGGCCACTGTGAACTGAATCAAATCTTCATAAACAGTTGTGAATTAATTTGTAACTCTATAGGTTAGAATAATCAATATAAATGGGACCACGGCATTTAATAACGCACAATCAAAATTTTAATATGGAATAATTCAAGACAGCACTTGGCAAAGATCAACAAGCCCGATCCAATCAAATTTACCCATGCCAAAGGGGGTCTTTAATGAGATTTGGATCTTGTGTAATTAACTTTTGCCAAAATAATGCTTCATTTACCGGCATTTCATACAAATTACAATGATATCCCAAAGATGTAAAAACTTATATCCCCGTATTCCACATTCTAGTTTTTCAACTGCCTGAAAAATAAAGTACCGAGGATTTTCTTGAGAAATTCTTGTATCATTAAGTGGTACCTAATAATACAATCCCTTCAATACTCCACTCACTTGAATACAATGAAAATCTCTAGGGAGATCATTTAAGAAAATGAATGATATAGAGCTACCACATAAAAATCAGAATATCCTGAATGGGTTTTTTGAAAGAGCTTTTTGATATATCAGGTGTTACAGTAAATCTATTTAGTGAATTAGAATTTTCCATCATATCACACTGAGAGCCATACAATGTGGAACAAAAAAGTATTATGCTTGATTTGGTAGTCAAGAGAATTTTTTATCTATAAATCAAAAACTGACTGAATACAACACATACACCAGGTACCTTTGGGGAACGTAAAGCTGTGAAATGTAGTTATAGTCGTGCAGTTAATTTCTACTACTTTAGCATTATATTCCCAGACTTTCATTAGATGATCATTCTTTAAAGGAAATGTAATTGTTTCAAATCCCTTCTGATTCTTCCCTGTACATGAAAGTAAACATTGCAAATAAAAACAATTTCAGAATGACACAAAATCTGTGCAGGAAGCTACTGCTTACTGCTTTCATTCTGTTACTTTTTTTGGCTTCTTATTTGAATAGGGTGTATTTAATTGTTTAGTTTCTCTGCCATTTCTTTCTTATGCCAGAGGAGGTTGAATAAAAGTACATTTAAAATTGATACTTGTGTTGAACATAGGTACTACAAATTAGAAAGAACGAATATAGGAAATAATTCTCATATTATACAACTACTCAAGGCACTCTGGCCTAGTTCTTTTGCTTCCTTAGGTTTTGCTGAAAGATTTTTCCTCACTAAAGCACTAAAGGATCAGCCTCAGTGGGGCTATTTTAAAGAATCTTTATGTGGTAGGTCCATTTATGGTATTAAAATAAATATCAATAAATACTTAATATGTTAATATTTTATTTACTAAGTGTTATTAATTTCATACACTGAATGTTGTTCTATGCATTTCTACATTTTGATAAACAGTATTTAGTCCTTTCACATAACAACCTTGATAGTTATATGTATAAAATGTTATCATCGTAACATCATAGATAACACACTTTACTCAGTCTTTACTCAGATTATTATCAAATGCTCTTAATCAAGGAATTAATTGCTTTGGAAAGGAAAATAAGGTGTGTTATTGTTTTCATTTAGTAGCTAATATTAATATGATAGACAAATAGACTCAATTTTAAAGAAAAAGTATCAGCTGTGTCAATTTTTTTTAATTAGTTTCCCAGGAAAGTAGTGTTTGCTGTGCTAATGGCAGCATTTTTAGCTAAATCTATTAATCTAATATCCTTGCCAGAATAAAGAAGAAAATTTGTAAAGAAAATAAAATAGAGGAAAGGGTCTACTACAAGGTATATGATAAAAACAAAAGAATAAGATTTCCTTTCCCAAAAGAAGGTAATCTATTCTTCTTCTCTGAAAATCTATTTAAATGAGGTCTCATTAACCTCAGTGACTGGTGCTCAAGGTGTGCTGCTAGGTTTGCTAACCTTTTGATTAAATCCCCAGAGGTCTCTGACCTAGTTCTGTGCTGACCATCTAAAAATATGTTCTGATGCATAATGTTGTTAAGATAGTCCCAGAACCAGTACAATTAGTGAGCCTTAAGCTATTTAGAGCTTGAAAAGGCAAGAAACCATTCATGTGGAAACTCACACACTTGGTGTCTCTTCAGATGGAATCAACAATCTTTAATGAGACCCTCAGAGCCTTAAATATACCTTCATAAGACTACTTTCTCTCTTGCAGGTTTGCTTAAAAAATACTGAAGTTTATCAATAAAATAAATTGTGAATACAAGAATGGGAGTAGGGTTGGATGGTATTTATAATGGTGCAAAGGAAGGACATGAGAATTTGTACTTTTTCAAATGTAGTTGTTAACTCTGTTGAGAATACAAGATGCCTGCATACTATTAAAATACGTGAGCTTTGGTAGGTTTTCTGTATACTGTAAAGAAGCAGTAATCTCGGATGAAATAAAAAGAAAATTCCTCTGGGCTTTGTTTTGAGCAGAGTGCACTAAACGTTATAAATCCTGCAGGTCAAGCTGTGGCTTGTCCATCAGTCTGATTTACAGAATCACAGAATCAGAATGGTTTGAGTTGGAAGGTGCCTTAAAGATCACCTAGTTCCAACCCCCCTGCCATGGAGAGAGACACCTTCCACTAGACCAGGTCGCTCAAAGCTCCATCCAACTTGGCCTTCAACAGTTCCAGGGAGGGGGCACTCACAACTTCTCTGGGCAACCTCTTTGTTACAGGGTGGTGTGCCTGCGAGCTCTCACTTCAGCTGAGACAAGATATTCCCTTTATTTGATGCGGTATATTTTCTGTACATCCTCTTCTCCTCTGTTGTAGCTGCTACCAACAGAGCCACTTCTGAATCTGGGTTTGATGAGTAAAGCTGGGAAAAGTGCAGAAGGGAAAAAGAGAGGAATGAGGGATGAGGCCTGGTGGGGAGCTTGGGGGATGGCCAGAAGTGGGTGCTGTACAGTCCAACAGCAGGAAAAAACAAGACGGTAACTCGGCGGTGTGCCAGCCCTCCCTCATTCCCTTACATTGGACAAAGACCCTCGATTAAGAGCAAGAATACAGGCCCAGGACTTATGCACTTACCTGGAGCTGTACCCCAAAATGTAGAATCTCTCAGCTTAGAGTCTCTGGTGTGGCAGTGCATGCGTGTTAGCGGGTGCTTGAGGGGGAGAAAGAAACTGCCTCAGTGCTTTATCTGCTCCTTCCTACCTCTTCTGCTCTATGTACATGGGCACATGTAGAGAAGATCTTTTCTATGACCAGAGTAGCACACATGGTAAGGGTGCACAGGAAAATATGAAAATTGATTATGTCCCTTTATGCCTCAGCATGAAAGTTGAGGACAGGCAGTAATCTAACCTATTGGTTAAGAAATTCTTTAACCAAGAAATCTGCAGTGTTATTTTTAAAGAAACATACAGAAATACCTGTAAATCAGAAGACTGTATACAATGTATATGTCATGTCATATTGTCATTTTAGCTATTTACTTAAAAAAAATTTTGCAAGAAAAAGACTTCAAATTTAACTGCAACCATACTCACAAATGACAGATTTAATATCCACTTTTTTCTATTATTTGAGTGCTCTAACATAGTCCTGAAAGTATAGAATCATAGAAACATAGAATGGTTTGGGTTGGAAGGGACCTTTAAAGGTCATCTAGTCCAACCCCCCTATAAGAAGCAGGGACATCTCCAACCAGATCAGGTTGCTCAGAGCCTCATCCAACCTGGCCTTGAATGTTTCCAGGGAGGGGGCATCTACAAAGTATGTTCTTTACCCCTATTGAAAAAGACAAACAAATAAGAAAGCAAAAAAATATAACTAAGAAATGCTCCATGCCTTGCAAGACTGGACCTTCCACTCTCTTGTCAGAAAAAAAAAAGAAGAAAACTACATTTCAAAAGCCACTAGGGATCCCACATTGTTCTAGTTGGACTCATGCCCTTAGCTCAGTTTTCAGTAATTTTTTGAATTTTTCCCATGAATAGTATTTATTGGATCCACTGCTTGCTGAAGTACATGGATTGTAGTTGGATG
>WHYT01013036.1:0-34736 GCA_009806455.1 Tetrax tetrax
CAGCTTACTGTACAAGTAATTTCAAGGATTTGTGCTTTCACATGAATGAATGGTATGACAGAATAAACAGCTACAGATGACGGCTTTAATCCTTTAGACATACCCTGTGACAAAATTATTGTTGGCAGAATTTCTTCTGATTGCCCTTTTTTCTTTGAAAGGGTAATCTGTGGTCCTGGTTGTACCTGAAGGAACAAAAATAAAAATAAAAAACCTCAGAAACAGTGGAATAAATGAGGACTGCACAAAGACATGGGAGAGATTAATTTCATTTCACTTTGGTTATCTACCCTAGACCAGATGTTAAACTTTTAAATGGCTAATATGAGGGGGGGCAAATCCCACCTAATTCTGAAAAGAACAAGAGAGTAAGAATGTAGTTTTATGAATGCTTTAAATGAGCATTACTGCTACAAATGGAGTAACCCCATTTTTTTCCCCTGCCACTTACATCCTATAAACCACTTTCTTCTGTTCACTTAAGCTTTTGTCTACCGTGAACAAAATAAAGAAACTGATCTTGGATAGAACTACTAATCTTTTTTGGGAGGTTCACAGATCTGCAACACAACATAGTAATGCCATACAGGCATAGGATTTTTCCAGACACAAGAGTTGTCATCTGAGCCTATCTATTTTTACACCTGTGGCACTTTAGGCCAGCACCTGTATGATCTTTCAAATTTTCTTTTTTTTTTTCTTTTTTTTTTGTTTGTTTCCCTAATGCTCTGCTTTTTTTTTTTTTCCTCCAATTTTTTAGCTTTTAAATGCTGAAGACAAAAATCTCAATTTCATTCACAAAAAAATATCTATAGAGTCATGGTCCAAGGTGAATTTTTGAGCACAGAATTAAAGACAGGCAACTCTAGCCTATAACTAGTTATTCTCTACAAGAAGCATGGTAAAGCACAAAGGATCCTTGCCTCAGGTGGTTGTGTCGATTTGCTCTCTGATAATGAAGGCACATTAATAAACTTGGTGTTTTCCAAGTAGTTACAATGCTGTCTTCTCCAGTCCAGGCAGTCATACATTAAACAAGCAATGCTTTCAAATAGCACAGTGCCAAATGCAAGCTATGACAGAAAATCAGATACAAATGATGAAGTTTACATACAGAAGTGTCATGTAACTTATCCATGAGTCATTAGCTCTCTAACTAGTAGATCTACAACTGTTTAAAAATCTTCCAAGGGATTTTTTTCTCCACTAATTTAAAATGTTTTAGAGTTATTCTAAGAAACAAGGCCTCTTCGTCTTTATTTGCGTAAATACTGCCACATCACAGTATGGACTGAGTACTGCCCAACTGCTTTAGTTGTTATAAAGTCTAACTCATCTTAACAGTAATTGTTCAAGATCTGCTCTCTTGCAACTGAACTTTAGGTTATTTTTTTTTTTATGGGAGGTAACTTAAAATAATTGTTTTATATCATATGTGCATATTTCCACTGATGATCAACCTGTAGCATTCTCCTGCCCTAGAAGGATAAAAAAATAAAAACTCAACCAAGTAATCAATATAATCTCATATTATTTTCTTTCTTTCTATTGCCCTTTTAAAACAAAGAAAGCCTCAAGAGCTAAACTCTGAAGTCTGTAATTGTGCAAGCAAAAGAATATCAGCATACCAGCTGAATGCCCAAAGGCATTTTGCGCTCTATCTGCAAAAGTCTGACAAGGAAAGAGTCAAGGTTCTTGAGGTGCTGTACTGTGGTTTTCACCAAAGCTTGGCAGAAATAAAAAGAAAAATACCAATTTCTATTTTAAATGTTGAATGTTTTTGTACAAATACCAAAACCCTATCTGAGACCATATGCCACACTCAAGTTTCAGTGGCTTTAATGGACATATTCTTCCCCTGTACATCCTAGACACTGTGGAAAATATGAAATTGTTATAATTTTTAGACACTAGAACACATGAAAATTTCATCTAAAGTATTGAACTGTTTCGAATGCACAATCTTTTAAACAAAAAAATTTTTACAAAATTACAAGTAACATAACTTGGGTCCACTTAATGAGACACAAGCAAAGTTTCATATAATTACAGTTTTGTCATTCTATTTCCTTGCTCTCTCCTCTTCTCAGGACAGATACAGATGCTTGTCAAAAGTCCTTTGAGTCTAACCACTAGTGACTCTTCAAGAAAGGGAAAAAATTCTTAAAATATTTTCCTTTCTAAGTATCTGAAATTTGAAAGTGGAGATTACTTGCTGTACCTAATACTCTGTCATTTCTCTATCAATGTCTAACAATTTGTCACAAGAGTTTTCCTTCTGTATATCTTGGATTTCAGAGATGCAGCAAACTAGGACTCAGAGACACTCCAGGAAGTTCACTAGAACAGACTTACTCTAGCCACCTGTAATTTCACAACTTATATTCTTCCCACCTATCTCTTTAAAAACTTACAAATATTCCTACTTCTTCTGAGCTCTGCTGAATTCTGAGATACAGAAGAATATGAAATTACAACTATAATCTGATGCAACAATTTCAGTGACAGATCATTTTTATTTTATTTCACCTATAATATGTCTGCTTACAGGATTCTCATGACTAACAGCAGTGCCTTATAAGATGGGGGAGATAGATAAAATTAAAAAACTTCTCTCCCAAAATAGACTTCATATTTTAAGATTAGACCAAGAGTATAAGGATAAGTATCGTTGTAAGTAGCATGTCTACATGTATCCACAGTTGAGGCATTTTTAGTGAATGCCTTAGAAACCACTGTGGATTTGGCCAAACTTGATTCTGATCCCTTCAGGATCAGAAATACTTCCTATCTCATTAGATCATTTATATACAGGATTTAATGTACCATAAAGAACTGTTAGGAGGATGCAGTCTGTCCTTTAACCCTAATAACATAGACCACAGATACAGTAGATTATACTATGGCATCTTGCTTGACTTTGCTTCAGCAGTTTGTATTTTTTTACTGCTGGCATTGTGGATTGAAAATATACTGGTCCCTTTTATCTCACTATACTTGAAAACCTAGGCTGGAAGAAAATTTCTAATGGTTCGCTGTCTCTTCCAGTGCCTGGAAATAGCCCTGACGCAGTAGGCTATAACAAGTAATAAACAGTCCCTACTCAGCAGACTATAATGTGTAATATGTTAGAAGTTTGGGCTGGACAAAAAGAAGCAGTAATGAGTGTGCTAAAAGAACATCTTATATCAAAAAGTATTTTGCATTCATTACACATGTTCTCATGTGACTATTCTAAGATACAGTAGACCTGCTGTTATGAGGACAAAAATACAATTTTTGTTATTTCACACTGACAACTGACTCTCTAATGAGATCAAAGTGGGTCTTTGTAAAGATGTTGAATAAATTTAATACCTCAAACTGTTCTAAAACTTTGCAGCTGTGGCCTACAGTATTAAGAAACTCTAAGTCAGCTATTTTTATTTAAAGAACTCCTTGTGAATACATGCTGAATATACTTGTTGGATACATAGGAAATAATTTTTGTTCAAGATCACAAATATACTAACTACTCTGGCTCCGTTTCACAGAAGACTAAGCTAAAATTCCTGTAATTTCTAAATTGGTCTTAAGTGTTACAAACCCCAAAGCATGGTACGCACTGTGAAAGCAGAATCTACTGACCAGCATTTCTCTGTCAGACCAATCAGGGGGAAAGGTACTCTCCTTAACTACGTGATGAAGTCTGGCAACATCAAAGAGACTTGATCCATGCTTTCCACTGTTCAGAACTAGCTCCAGGTATTTCCAAAATGTTTCCAGGCTTTTGATAGCTTCTTCTTTCTTTCTTTTCTCTGCTTCTTCAACTAAAATGTAAAAGTATTAACTAAATTATGGTGTAATGTCTCCCTTTTATGCAAAGCACAAATCATATATTAGTCTTCTATAAGTACTGTCAAAACAATTCCATCCTTATAGTCTCAGCAAAAATTTGACACCCAACTTTGGGATTAACAAACTCCAGGAAGACAAAGCCTCAGTAAAATATAGTCATTCTTTCAGGAAAAAAAGAAAAAAAAAAATTAAAAAACCAAAAGCAAACCCAAAATCACTCCTCCTACCTCTCTCCCCCAAACTACAAAACAGCAATGAATGCTTGAAACCTAGTAAATGTAAAAATCCCAGGTTGCACTTCTCCAAAGCTGCTAGCACATACCTTGGTGAACCTGTTCATTAAATATAGGGTAAGCAAGCCTTATTATCACAATTTTATTGGTGTGGAAATTGGGGCACAAGGAGATTAAGACACAGTATGACTACAAATAGCGAGCCTAGAAGTTGTATGGTTTCTATTTTTACTGCATAGTAATGATCAATTTTCAAAGGTGCTCTAGCTACAGAGAAAAAAAAATAACTCTCTCTTAATGTCAACCTTACAATCACACTCTAAAATCCAAGATAAATCATACTTTCTACAGCCTAATTTAAGACACACAAGGACATGAACCGTGACTTGCTTTCACTCGTACTTATGGGTGCTCAGCACTTCTAAAACCTAAGCACGAAGGCCAAATACCTCACTTGTATAATTCCAGTGGCCCCACAGGTTTAAAACAACTCAGTGAGGCTGTGGACTCTTCCAAAAACGCTGGTCTCTACAGTTTTTCAGGTTATATATGCATCCTGTAGCAGCCATCAGAAATATCTGCCAATTAACTTATAAAATGGTTTTACCACAATTTGGAAGATACGTCCCACTAAGTGATCCCAAACAATGGGCAGAAGACCTGGGAACTCTGTCAAAAGATTCTGCATGTATAAGACAGTCTCATGAGTTCAAGGGGAGACTGAACAACTACTTAGGAAACAAACAAACTAAATCCATTGAGGTCTACTAAAAAGACAAAACACATCAGGATCAGGAAAATCCCCTGACTTGAAAATAACTAGTGGCTAGGTGATGTATGCATTGCGAAGTTTCATACATGCTTTTCCTATTACTCTTTTCCTTTTATTTCCATTCTTTTTCTTCACTCTTTCTTGGGCATTAGTTTATGAACACTTCTGGAGATAGATGGTCACTGGATCTTCAACTGTTCTACGCTCCTAACAGCTCATCTCAGTCACAGGGTCATCCTCTCTCTTTGTTTTTCATCTGCTCTTGAAAGATATCCTCTAATTCAGGACAATACCTCACCTGTGGCAATGTTCCCCAAACAAACTCAGCTTTGAAAGCACACCTCAGCAGTGTAGCAGCATCTAGGGCCGCTCAGTCAATGTATTAATCTCTTTGCATTTTTGAATGAAAGGTGAATGGCATTGTGCTAATAGCATTGTAGCTAAACATTCCTGTTTTACAACAGAAGAAGAATAATATTTCACTAACTCTTGTCCATAGTTTAATAATTAAAAACACACAAAAATGTGTATGACATCTAGGCTTTCTCTTTCACAGAAACATCATGGCTTGCCAGGATCAGTCATTAGATGCTCTGCCCTTGACTACTGCCTCCTCTTTTAATTCTTTTGCCTGCAGTCCTAAGACTTTTCTTTCCTCAGGTATATTTTCATCATGTAAACCCTCTCAGAATGAATTAAAGTGTTCATGAATAACCCCAAAAGAAGGTGCAGGAGCTGGGAGAAATTATCAATGCAGTAGAGATTTGGCACAACCCCAGAGAGGAACCGAATTACCTTGAAGTCTCCAGCAATAGAAATGAGACAGTGCCCATCAGTACACTACATGATTTTGGAACAACAATAACAAAATCTGTTATCACCATACAACAGTAGAAGAAAAGCATCTAGTATACACTAATACATTGCATAGTGTTTTTGAACTATCACTGTGAAAAGACAAATCCTAGAATCACTGTTTCAGCAGAAACAGAGAAAAATTAATTCCGTTTTGTCAGGTTGAGAGATTGGCCTGAGCACAGCCACTAGAGTGATGAGAGGAACAAAAAACTAACCATATACGAAAGGGTACTAAGAGTGCTTGGCCTGGTAACATCACAAGATGAAAGCCATTAGGGGATGCAAACACCTGGGAAGAAAAAGGATATTAAAATTGTGGTCCCTAATCCATGAATCATGTGCATTCATGCTGGGAACAACAGAAACACTGTTAACATTACTGCATTTACAGTCTTCCCTTCTAAAAGTATCTCTGTACGTTACTGAAATGATCACCCATGATCTATTTTGTAAGTCATTCAGCTACAAAATACTTGAGTTAACGCCTGCTCTGAGGCACAATTAACTATACCTGTATCACTGCTGACAAATGTTTATCTTAATATAACCTTTAAAGCCTCGACGACTCAATAATATTCCTACTTTGTCCACTTCAGTACTTCACTAAGCTCACCTGTGGAAAGTTTCTTCCTGCTAAATTGTATTTTCTCTCTCTTTCAGACTTGAAAACTTTTATAATTTCTCCACTACATCATTCAGCCTTCTCTTCTTAAACGTAAAGATAGCAATTCCTTTTTTTTCCCTCACAGGTAAAATTTTATAGATCCCTAATAATTTTCTTATCCATTCCTTGGAATTTTTCTGATTGGCACACATTTCTTGCAAGGTCTTTACCTCACTATTGAGTTGCATGTTAAGATACTTCCAGATTTTTTAGGACATATTCTCACTTACAATC
Organism: Tetrax tetrax; assembly: GCA_009806455.1. Lineage (NCBI taxonomy): Eukaryota > Metazoa > Chordata > Aves > Otidiformes > Otididae > Tetrax > Tetrax tetrax. The sequence goes on from WHYT01013036.1 coordinate 6,599, forward strand.
TGTAGATGGTATTTGGTTTTTAGAGGCATATTGATATCACGGACTTATGTTCATTTTTGAAGTCTGCTTTATAGCTTATCTTTCAAACTTGTCATCTAGCCATGTGTTTCCTAGACTTTGTTTGTACATTGAATTATTCCTGTATAAGCATAACACATTGTCCATATTGAACAGAATAGTCTTTTTTTCCATATTATTATTCTCTATTCTGTCAACATTTTGCATTTGAATCACACTCCCTTATTTCAATACCCATGACAATACCAAATAACACCAGACCCAGCACAAATTCCCTTGAGTTCACTCTATGCATCCTTCTATCCAATAACAAATCTTCAATAGTTACTCTACAGAGGGCAAGATTTTTCAATGAAACCACACCTACTATATATTTATTTTCATCTAGACCTAGCTTGCTCATTATGGGCCATGTGAAATAATCTTATTAAAACCCAGACATACAACAGAGACTACTCCTCTGCTCAGAAAGCCAGTACTTCATTTTGTAAGGAAATTAAACCCATGACATGATTTGTTCTTGAACAGCATACATTAGCTGTTACTCATCTCATTTTTAAGTGGTGACAAATTACTATTTTCCAGTATTGAAACAGAAATTAAGCAGATTACAGTGCCTTGACTATTTGTGTTCCTTTCCTTCTTTCTCACAGCTCTTTTTCCACTATCTCACTTGCTCCTCATGAGTTCTCAAATATAAATGAGAATGGCAGGCAGATCTTTAAACAGAATACAATTTAAGTTAATCTGAATCAGTTGATCTGAGAAGTTCTCTACCTTACCTATGTAGTACTCAGTTATTTTACCTATTCCTCCACAATTTGAAGCTGCATCTTTCTGCTACCAACATTGATTGTGGTTAGTTAAAACCATCACCTGTCTGCAATAGTACTTGTAGTGAAAACAGATCCACAACACGTGTCAGCAAGAAGTATCAAAAACCCCCTCAAACATTAACCACTGCCAGCCTTCTCAGGATCACCTCCTGACAGTTCTTCCTCTCTGCTGAGCAGCAGATAAGCATTTTCCTTGATCCTCCTCCTGCATCCTATTTTGTTTCTTGGCATTTCTGATCTTGTGACAATAGGCTCATAATAAACATATATTGTCATTCCTAATGACCTGACCTATTTCTAATTCTTAAATGCTTCCAGATATTTGAGGTCCCCAGAGAATGCATGGTTCAACCGAGCTGGTTTTTACCACCCATGTCCCTTCTTAGTAATGAGGAAAACTTGCATTACTACCTCTAATACTACTTCCATAAGATACTATCATCTATATTTACATTTTATTCCCTTTAAAAAGTTTCCTCACAAAATTTACTTACTAATGATCCAAGTTTACTAAAGTCTTCCCACTATTACACATATAAGACAAACAACAGATAATATAACTTTGGGAATACTTGGGGAAACTTGCCCCTGGATGGCATATCCATCAAGTGGTCCAGCTGTCAAATCCATGTCTCTCCATTTTAGAGACAAGGATGTTGCGTGGGACAGCACTAAATGCTTTGCACAAGCCAACAAGTATACCCTGACCTGATTCTCATTCACCAAGGGTATGTTCTCCTTGCTTCAGACTTTCCTCCTGTTTCTGAGGCCTGGGATTTCCACAGGCCATTCATGACCACAGTCTCACTTTCTTTTTCCATGTACCTCAATGAAGAGTCTTGCTGTGTTCTCTGTAACCTTCCCAGAGGTGTTAGAAGGTTGCTATTGGGTGCCCCTTAAGCCTTCTGTTCTCCAGATCAAGCAAGCCAAGGTCCTTTAGCCACTCCTCATAGGGAGGCTGTCTGCTGGACTCACCCAAGTTTATTAGTATCTTTCTTGTACTGTGGAGCCTAGAACTCTGGTTTCATGAGAGCCAAGTAACAGGGAAGAATCACTTTCCTTGATCTACTGGCTATGTTACTACAGCTCAGTATGATTAGCTTTCATTGATGACCTATATTTAGCTTGCTATTCACCAAGATCAAGTTCAAGAGAGGTGTTACAGCCTGGAGACTCCCTGAATACAATTGCAGGGAGTTATTCTGTGGCATATTCTTATCTGGCTGGGGCCACAGTTCTACAGTAGCCAGCTGTGGACTTCCCTTGAAATTACCAAATGAGCCAAGTTTGCTTAATAACACACCTTTCTGGCTAACAATTCATAGAGGTATGCATTTGATAAAATGTTGTTCTTACTGGTTACTGCAGAAAACTATGGCTGCAGCCACTGCCTGCTTAGTCAGTTCCTCTTTCCACTGTCCAGCTGAGGCAAGTTTTTGCACTGGCAAACCATTTGGTTTCGTGACCAAATCAGTGGCAATACCATTTTTGCACTGGCAAACAGAGCTGCTCACAGGTAGTACGCACAAACACAAGGTACAGAGAGGGAGAAAAACATAGCAGGAACAGCCTTTACTTGGATATAAAATAGTCGGCTTTCTACGCAAATTTTGTTCTTATGACCACAGTACCTTCAGGTGAAAGTAAAGATTCTTTCTCAAGTTCAGTTGCCTCCAAGTATGTCTGCAATGGCTTGTAATTCTCAGAAGAAATTCTAATTACGCTTGAAATGTTAATCCCAAGCTCAGACATCACAGGCAACAGCTGAGGGTTGTGGAAATCCAAAATTATAAAGTAATGATGGGCACCATCATCTGGTTCATCATCTGTTCAAAACACAACAAAACCGGATTAGAGCAAGGACATTCAACAGCTAAACAAAATAATTTTTTTTTTCCTTGGCTATATAGGAATACTACAAATTAAGTTCAGAGAAACAGTTTTTATAACCTCATTGGGTAATTACATAGAAGTTTCAAAATAGTATGTGCATTAGACTGAAGTCCACTGTGGCAAACGACCTAGAACTCAGCAGGAAGAATACAAGTCAGAAGTAAAACTTGTTTGGAGAAGCACCAGGAGAAAAATTAGAGAAGCTGATTATAACCAGAATGCTAGCATTTCTGTAACTGCTTCTCTTTAAGCAGGAGTTTAGTGTCAAGACTTAACTCACATGCTCTAATGGTAACTTAAGCTATCCTATTTCATCCTGCATAAAGCTGGCCAGGGAGCACATACAGAATAAGTTACTGTGTCTTAGCTGAGAGATGATACTGCTGCAAGAGTTTTGATGGATTAGCTGCAGCTATGAGATGACTCACGGCTGACTGCTCCCTGCCCAACAGGTTCATATCTGCTAGATGGACTCCCTGTCAAGACCCTCATCAGCTGGTAATACCAGCTCACACTAATCCTTTAAATTGGCAAGAGGGACATCCAAATTAATCCTAAAGTAGATGAGAAGTTTCATTGAGTGCCTACTCTGTGTGTATTCTGTAGAAATACACATAGCAATGTTTCAGTACCAAAGCAAAGGATTAAGAATTATGTAAGTAAAAATGAACCCTTTAGAAGCTTAACTCTAGTCTAAGTTAATTACATAGATTCCCTTTATGGCCCATGCAGAAATACAGGTATTCAGACAGGTATTAGGTGATTTAATTCATGCAGCAAGGTTATTTATCCTAAGATAAGAGAAACTGCCTATTCAAGTTCCTGTATCTCTCCATCGACTACGGAACATACATAATTAATGGAGATCCTGCACTAACAACAAAACACAGCTTTATATTCTATTTAGCATTAAGATTCTTTCATATGCCTACTAACACAAAACACTTAAAAGTCTTTTGGCCACTCCTCAGCTCACAGTACTTATTAATCCAAGAGAGAAGAAAGGGCAGGAAAAAAAAAAGGTGGTAGCCTGGCACTGGCATCTGGCTGTGCTCACGTATACAGCCAGGGCTGTGCAAATGCTGCTACCACCTGGAGCAGCAGGCTGGCAACATGCTCGTCTCTCCTCTTCTTGTAACATTAGTTGAACAAAAAAGAACTTAGCAGTTTAGAGAAGGACTGACTGAGGAAGCAGGCAGCACAGTCCAGTACATACACAGCATAAAGCAAAATCAAAACCAGTAGAAAACTAGTTCATTATATCATTGCTAGTACTGAAACTGAACTACATATTTTGATGCCTCAGCTACTGCAGGAAGAAAAAGTATTAGCACATACAATTACTGAACATTAATGATTTCTAACAAAAAAGACACATGTCTGCATAGTAACTTACATAGATCCAAAATCCCAATGCACATATACTGAAGAAAAAGACTGCCTGCCATTCAACAGTTAAAATTATGATTATTCCAATAACCATGACAAGTTGATAACCATTAGTCAGTTCTAATAATCCATAGATAGTTCATACTCAAATGATGAAAGACATCAGTGCAAGTAATCTCAAGATTACTGAAAAGCAGAAATATTCAATTTCAGAAAGGTGATATTGTACTAGGGAGGAATGATAAAACAACTGTTAGCTACTAGAAACATACAGATTATCTTTGTGTTCAAAACATGGTCATATAAAAGCAATAACTCAGACTAGTCTCAAGTAAAAATTGTGGCATTTTTCTCCTTTGGTTTATTTTGCTTGATACAGCGATACTAGAGTGGCCAAGAGTGCTGAAAATAAAATTTCACTGTATGAATTGTAAGGATCATCAACAGTTCTTTGTGGCTTCTGTTCAGACTCTTGTAAAATATGAAATATGCATGAAGATTTTTAGAGTATTACATTCGTGGTAGAAATGTTAAATGTTTCATAGATCTACATGTTCTTGACACTAACAAATGGAGCTGGCACCACTTTGTTCCAAGACACAAACCAAAGCTTTAACATGAGGTCCTTGAGAACCTTAATTACCGTGTTCTCGAGGAAAGACACACATTCCTGACACAGTTGTTTCACCACATTTAATGTTCACTTAAAATGGTCTCCAGAAGTTTTGGAAATACTTGACCTAATTTTCTATTAGTATGGACTTCTAGGTGGAACTGTCAGAATAACAAAGAAACAATTACCTCTCCATAAAACAACAGTTGTGTTTTTCCTGTAGCCTAGGGTGAAGGGTTTGAGGGCTCCTGTCCCTTCCTAGGGTTATAGGTTCCTCCTCACTGTCTTCCTCAGCATGACTAAAGGAATTAGCAAGATTAGATTAACTTCTCTATTGTTATGTAGTTCCTCATTGTCTTCAGACTGGAAATCAATCCATGGAATACTTTTTTTAAAAAAAAAAGAGTCAGAATCTTTTTTTTTTTTAAATTAAGTCTAATTATGTGGATGCACAATGAATGTGGTGAATTGCTCAGAGTGGTTTCAGCTTAGTACAGTCATGACTGTAAAATTAAATACAGCACAAGTGACTAAGCACAAAATACCTCAACAACTTCTCCTTTGAGGCAATCTGCAACTATTGCTATTTTGTAAATATCCTTGGGACTAACGAGACAAATCCTAGTCAATAAAATCACAGTTTAACTGCAATGCTGGTAGTTCATAATATAAAGCTACTAAGCACACTAAATGGGGATACTTTTCATGGCTGATAGTTTTTGGAGGCAATTTGTATTTTCCTTACTTTGTCTTCCCATTAGCTAACAAGGCAGCAAAACATGGATATCTTATACAGGTACCTGAGGTTTTCTGCCCATCTCTCAAGGGAGTAGGGAGTAAAAATGTTGGAGCTGGTAAAACTCTTTCTACAGGGCCCAGTGGAAGCACATTAATACTCACTCAAAGCCACTCCATACTGCACAGCCTGTACAAATTTTAGTAAGGTGACATGTGTTCTCTACATCACGTCAGCTTGGATACTTAAAGGCATGAATGTTTCTTTGAACACTTCTTGTTTCAGGCCCAGATCATCAAAATCATCAAAAGGATTATGTTATAGCCAAGCCTTATCTGAAAAAAATGAGGAGCTATGCATAGATAGCTACTATTCTGTTCTTGTGTACTTTTGTCAGCTTCACTAAGAATCAGATTTGCTCTAAACACTTGTACTGATGCTTTTTAGATGCTTGAACAGTGCCATTGACCTCAAATGAGATGCAAAGGTCTGATGAAAGAGTGAGGAAAATGTGCAGCGGTTCAACTAGTGAAGAGCAGGTACACATAATGCATCAAAAAAATCAGCAAGAGCTTCTCTAGTAGGAGAGATCCTGTTTATGTTGATGTAGCTCAAACATATTATGGTCCAAATTAACTATAACTGCCATTTAATGAGGAGAGCTATGCACATTCTCCAACATTGTTTGTTCCAGTGAAATTTGTAACCATGGGTGCTATGTATTAAGAATAAAGATTTTCTCAGCACTAGTTAGCATGTTATTCCTTACTCTGTATAGCTCATTTCTGGAGTAGATTTCTTCAGGTCTTGATTCTATTCACATGTTTTTACAGCAAATGAAATCATATTGACCTTTGCACAGAACCTGGCTTCATTCCCAGGTATTGATAGACAGTTCTGTTATACGTTACAATGCAAGGAGAAAGCCACCTTTGAATACTGACACAAATGCATTTAGTTATTCTGAAATCTTTCTGTAAGAAAAGGTTTTCTGTAGGATTTGCTTAGCCACTTTCTTTTAATCTTAAACATGCTAAAACATTTTTATGCCAACATGCTATATATACCTCATATGTATTTTATTTCTTGAACTGTACAATCTATCCTAACACTGCGCAGAACACAGCATTCTTTTCAAATGCAAAGTGGCAATGCTTTAACATTGCCTAATAAATCTTGACTTTTCAACATTGAGCAAAACAAAGTACTTGGTTAGAACCTAGGTTGCAAGATTTCTAGCAAGTTTACGAGGGATAAACATTTTTTACATACCAATGTATTTGCCTTCCTCTTCCACTTTTCCCCTTCGCTTCAATTGGGTGTCCTTTTTAACAGCGGCTGATGCTAGACGGCCTGCTTCTGTCTTTTTTCCTTTCCCTTCTTTCTCAGCTGTCTTGGCACTACGGAGGTTCTCCTTCTTGCCAGGAGGTTTAGCTTTCTCTTTCCCTCCATGTTTTTCCTTTTGTTGTTGTTCTTCTACCTGACAAGATGAATAAAGTAAGTTCTCATTGTAGCCTTTGTGCAGAACAAAGGGCAGATTGCTATAAAATTTTAGTGGTTCAATTTTTTTTATTTGAATACTTTTTCCTCTCAGCCACTATAAAGTTGATGTGGTGAAGCTGTCTTGAACACTCTGCTTTAACCTTCTCAAACACACCACTCAGTTTATTATATTCTTACTGAACCATAGTGTTAAGACTTCATATTAAAAAGGAACTGAAAGAGGTAGGTAGACATTATACCTATAAAGCTAATGAAATGTATACTGGTAGAAAGATGAGAAAAGAATCACTGTGCTTTAGTTACTGCCACTACAGCACTTGCATCAGCCAGAAATATTCCTGGACTGAAGGGAAATAAGACAAAAATTCAATTTCTGTTAAGTTTTTAGCATCTCTGTTAGCACTTGAGTATGGCGTAAAATGGTACCAGTGCTATTTTTCTTTGATGTAAATATACTATAAACTAGAACCAAGAGTCTTGTGCTCATTTCATACAGGATATTACTCAGCCATTCTCATTGTTTTCAAACAAAAACACCTACATTAAGTTCTGCTCAGTAATTCAAGAGTAAAGAATGAAAAAAGATTTTGATAAGTATCACAAAACCTCACACTATAAATCCAGAAAGCTCAGAGACAGTCTAAAATTAAAATAATCCAAAATATATTAAGGTAAAGCACAGCGCTGTAAGAGCAAGAAAACCTCAACCTTATTTCTAGCCAGCAGCAGGACTATGCATTAACTATGACATCTAAGGGTTGTGAAGCTAAATTAAATACAATAAAAGGATAATAACTTAACTTACTGTTATCATCCTGCTGGCGTCACTTTAAAGGCTATTAAAGCAAATGGAAAAGCTCTCCACGCAAATGAGATAGGGCAGTTGACTCTACACGGTTGCTTTCCCTAGACTCAGCTAGAAAAGCAGACTTTCCAGCTGCAGGAGTTGTGTTTAGTTCAAATTCAAAATCAAAGCAGAAAATCTTTTGCTGCTTTCCCTTCTTCATGCATTCCCTTTCTGTAAAATTTAGAAACACGCTCAAGAGTTTCTTAAAACTATTTGTACTGTGAAATAGGGGATTTGGATGCTTTCATTACTTTCTTTCTATTTTATTACACTTTGGACATTTCAAACCAAAGATTTTTATAATCTTACTTTGATTCTAAGCTGATGAACACATCAAAACAGATGATACAATCATGAGGCTACGAAGTTCACAATCAGCTTTATATATTGTATCCACTTCATTTTATGTAATTAAGTCTCAAATAAGCAGAGCCATTTCTGAACTTGCCAAGATTCCAAGAGCACTAGTTGACCTTATACCTCAGGAAGTAAAAGTCTCTCTTTTCTAGGACCCTTTCCTTTTCAACTCAATGTCATATTTCTCTTTCTCTACAAGGTGTAGCCTTTTGTGAAGTTTCTCATCTTCCATTAGCTTTACATTCTGTAGTTTTGTTACTTTAAGGTTCATATTATAGAACATCGCTACCTCAAAGAGTTTTCTAATTCAGAGATACTTCTTCTCTTCTGTGTATTAATTTAAATGCACCCGTCAATTGATTACAAACTTCTGCTCCTAATGAAATATAGAAATTTCATAATGGTTTATTTTGCTGGTTTTATTCTGCCCACCAATTCTATTAACTGGTGTCTATTCTAAAAAAAAAAAACAAAACCCCCCCCCAAAAAAAAACCCCAATAAAAAAGCTTTCTGAGAACTGATCTGCTAGTAAAATCCTGGTTTCAAACCTGAGTTGTTGGCAATGGAACTTGTACTGTACAAGCTAGCTGGAAAGGATTAAAAAATTTATGGCAGACAATTTAGAGTTAGAATTCTAAATTAAAAGCCAGTTTCTGCCCATTCTATACTGCAGAGGATCCTCATAACCAAGAGCCCTCCAAATTCTTGACTCAGTCTTTGTCCTTCAACTGCTGCTCTCATGTTTGCCTGTCATGCTTTCATATAGATATAATTCAGAGAAGCTGACAACTTTGTCCACATTGCTTGCCTAAAACAGAGAAGAAATTTTAAGTTCCAGAGATTCTTCAGCCTTCAATACCCACTATCCTCAGTTCCTCTAAGGAAATAAAATTATACTCACAAGCATAAATGTGCCAAATCAAAGTTAAAGGCTCCATTTTAATACTGAATCTTTAAAATTCAAATTTTTGTTTTATATTTTATTCAGCCTCTCAATTTCTCTTCAGATTGAAAATACTTTTTTTTTTCCCCCTCAGATTCTTTACATATTTCTGTAGCTTACATTATCATTTGCTAATCAATTTTGCAATTGAGTTCTGTGGGAACAGCACACAAGTTTATGACCTAGCATTTAATGTTCTTGTGCACTATATTTCATCAATCAATTATTCCCATAAATAGAATTATTGATAAAGAAATCTACAGACATCTCAACTACACAAAATCCATGAAATAATATGAAATAATTTTCTTCTTGCATCCCTCACATGCATGGTCTCCATGTCATCACATTTGACGTTACAGTTTTTAATCAATTAACAGGGTAAACTACTGCAGCAATTATATGACTTCCTGATAATGGTCTTCAGCTGCATGAATTTTTGCTGGAAAAGGACTATAGCAAAGACCAACTGTTCAGTAAGATGTTGAAATGTACCACTGATGACTTTTTTTTTTTTTTTTTTTTTTTTTTCTCTCTAATTATAGACATTAGAAAACAATTAGAGGTCTGATTTGATTGTGATTCTGTGCAAGCTTGGTGAAATTCCTCCTAGAACACATAAGTAATCTGACTGAGGCAATCTTGGATCTAGTAGTGACAATCTTGGAGAACATGTGGAAGTGAGTTTTGGGAACACTGGAAAATGTGGTACCCAGTTCTGAGAATTAGACTTCAAGATACGAACTTTTTGGAGAGAGTTCAGAGAACAGGAACAAGCATAATCAAAAACTAAAACCCATGACATGTATTTCGGTTTGTTTAGTTAAATATGAAACAGATTTCTGGAGAACTGAAGGTAAGACCTGTTGTTCCCATACACAGCAAGACGTGAAGCAGTAATGGGTTTAAATTAGAGCAGGGTTGATAAGGTCAGAAACCTCTTCCAAATGGCTACGATGCAGAGATAGTTAAGCAGTAATACCGATTGCTGTAGAAAAGCGAAAGCACAGCAGTGGAAGGTTTTAAGAGATTCACCAAATATCTGCGAGGAACAGTTTATGTATATTTTATCCTGCCTTAGTGCTGGAGGATAAAATAGAGAACTTCTTCAAAATTTCCTCCAGAGAGGTGATTCATGATAATAACTTCCTCATAGTGCTGCTCTGCATCTATCCTTGATACCCCGCAAGCAATAACCTCTCCTACCTTTACTTCAGCAGAGATATATGCAGCTCAAGTTAGTTTCTAGCTCTGTTTTCTAATGGTCTTTTTTTCCTTCCCTGTCCTATCTGCATTTGAGAAATTGAGAGCCTTTTCCCTCAAATCTAATTAACTTAAAATACAAATTTCTATTCACATTTCTCTCCAGTTCCAGATCTAGGAAGTTAAGCATGAGGAGAAAGCTGAATTTATGCAATCCATACTAGAACGGAAGTGTCTCCATAAAGTTAATTAAGCATCCTCCCTAAGGCATGCTATAATACCTTCTTTTCAGCTTCTCTTCTCTGAAGGTCCTTCTGTTTGAGACAGAGCAGTTGAAATTTTAACAGCTTTCCAGTTAGTGTTATAGAAATTTCCTCACCGCTATCCAGAATGGCTTTGGCTACTTCTATCACCTGCAGAGAAAAAGAAAAAAAACAAACAAAAAACCAAACCAAACCCAAACAAAACCAAACAAACAAACTATTACTCATATAGTTTTAATATTGCATTTGACATATTTTGCATGCTGAAATGAGGAAGTGCTATCTCACGTACAATGTGTGGGTCAAAATGGCCACACTTCCAGAAAAACAACATATCAGTAAGACACACAGCTATTCTTTGATTCCTAAGACCTCAGATGAAGCTATTATCTGCTATAGTATGAGACAAAACTAGAATGGAGAAAACTTCTATGATTTATGTAAAGGTCAACACATGCACAGTTCTTACAGTAAAGTGTCCTTTTTTAAGGTTTTAAACAAAGAAGTAACAGTAAGCAACTACTTATAATAAAGTAATAAAGTTTAAACCATTTAACAGATAGAAAAATCAAGAGGAATAATTTGGAGTACTGTGTACTTTGGAGTACAAAGTGACTAGTGTCTGAAGCACTACCCCTGAACGAAAGATAAAAACTTCTTGAAGGGAACTTGAGAGGGTCTGTCTTGGTAAAAATACACCCCCTCCATGTGTAATTCTGATTCTGTTGGTATGCAGCCTAATTGGGGTGAAATAAGGCTATTGAGTTTTCTTAGGGTGATGACAGCAACGGGAACATACAGCTGCATTGTCCAGATGTGTGGCATTGACAGGCTGTTTTATGACTATGTTTTTTACAGCTTGTTTCCACTAAATTTCATACAACTCACTAACATCTGGGCTGTTTTCCTTGGAGCCTCATAACCACTTTATTTACTGCGAAAAAAATAAAATAACATAAAAATACCGTAAAAAGTTCTTATATGTTTCTTTTCACTTGTGTTGTCTCTGTAATAAAGTTCACCTATGTAGGAAGCACTGTTGAGGAATAATATAACCATAATATTTTCCTACTTTTGTTTTAAAGCAACCATCAGCTTTATTTATAACCATGGGCTGAATTAGGTGTTACTCAAATGTTCTGACATGTTTCTCTTTTCCCCTCTTGGAGCAATTACAATTGGGCACATATGGTGTCAATTTTGCTTGCTAACATTCAGACAATGAAGGTGCACACTGCATCTCACTGAACTGTGTCTTGTCTAATGCAAACACCACCATTAGCTTTGAGCTTTCATACTTTCTCGCCCAGCTTAGATATTTTCACTTCTCAAGTAAAACCTAGGTAAGCAAACATAGCCACTAAAAATGTTTCTCTGAATAAAACAAAACCAAAACGGAATCTAGACCATTATATGCCAAGTTATTGTTTCATATACATGAAAGCAAAATACAGAAAAAGAAATATCTTAAAAATCAGATTTTTCTGAATCGTGTAACAGGGAGACAAAACAATCAAAATATCTGCATTTATAAATCCTCCCAAAACAATCCCCTCCCTCCAACACTAATAAACCTGATGATCTCCTTATCATAGACATAGGAAAATGCATCATGGTTAAGAGAATTTCTCCTTTACATCTTTTGTATTCAGAGTAAGACTACTTACTGGTCACCATCTCAACAAGCCAACCATAAAAGGCTTCTTGAAAGACTCCCATTGACTGCAGAGTCACTGCAGAAAATCAAGGATATGTTAAGAACAGATTTAAAAACTCCCACAGACTGTAGGTACACTAGAAACTACTAGGTGTTCCAACAAAAAATAGTCACCCAGAGCTAGCTACAGAAAATCTGTGCTCTGAAAGAAAGAGACTTTGGTAGAAATATCATAGCAATTTCCCTTAGAGAGAAAAATTCTCATGTAGTTTCTTTTTTTTTTTTGCAGAAGTGGTGTTAACAGCCTATGGAAAGGGATGCTTCCCAACTGCCTAATCTAGATGAACTGCACATTTCTTGAAATACCAGAGAGGGGAAATGGAGGGAATCTGGAAGGATTCATGAAAAGTATATATATAGTATCCTGACTTGATGGCAGTAGATGATTTATTGTTCATAGAAGAAGGAAGGAATGCTTAGACTCTTACAATCCATTCTTCGTGAGAAGTTCAAAGCATCTCACCAGTCAAAAGTAATGCATCATGATTATTCCTATTTCATAGACAGAGAATGTAGAAATTGAGAGACTGGACCAAGGTCTATAGTGAGCTGGAAAACTCTGAGTGGGTGGGAAGGACAAATTTTCTTACGTGAGGCGTTAGAGAAGTATAAACAAAACTATTTAACAGGAGTACATTCCATAACTGTGGAAAGAGGTCAGACAAACAAGACAAAGATAAAATGAGGACACTACATTTGGCAATACACAGGAAGCAAATAGTTTTTCATGCAGCAATGTAAAATCTGCTTTATGCATAAGCAAATAAAAAACAATCCTTCATCACTGCTAGTTTAAAGACAGAACATGGATCAATCCATGCAGAGTAGATAAAAGAAATTGAATTTATTACACTTACGCATGTTTACTTCGTGGCCCTGTGAATTAAGAAGGCACGTGGCATAAACAGTTCAGAACCCACAGAGTGTCAATTAAAAAAAAAAAAGAAAAAAAAAAAAAGCCGAAGACAAAGACTTGGTAGGAGTACAGAAGAAATTTTTTAAGATATTATGAAGTGGTTTCATTTCAGATTGGCTATACTTCATCCCACCAGTGATGACCTTTTTCTTAAGTGAGAAACCACGGAAACTTGGATGGACAAACCTAGGTAGGGCCTCTTTTCCTTTAAAGGAAGAAGAAACTTAGCATTCCTCACACAGCAGGGGTCACATTTGTGAAGTGCAGAAAGGCTTCAGTGATGCAGTATTTGATCTCATATGGTGGCAGTATGAACCATGCAGAGATTTAGCTGCCTGGTGCAAAGGGCACGTATTTCAAGCCATTTAAACCCGCATGAGTGCTTGTAGACAACACCATGCACATTGGCCAGCACCACTGAGAGAGGAGATGGGTCTTAAAAATTAGGGAAACATTTAAAGCTAGAGTCTTTATGGTATCTTTCTTTGAAATGCCTCCTTTTCAATATACAGAACTATTGTGGCTGCTAAATCATATTCAGAAAAGCTTTCAAAGTGATAAATTGCATTATCAACTTTCACATCTTTATCACTAATTGGAAGCAGCAGCATCACTTGCTATGAACAGTGGTCAGTCCATTTCATAGTGTAGTTCTCCCATACTCAGGATGACCTTTCTAAAGGCCTGTCTTCCCTTCTGCTCTTTAAACTGTAAGAAATCCAGGCCATCACATCCAGGCCTCAGACTCACAAAACACTTCCTAACAGAAACACAATGGTTCCTAGATCCTTAGTAATTCAGATCCCTTAGTAGCTGACACTGTTCAAGTCAATCTGAAGCAGGAGAGCCATCAGTCAAGAGGCTATATGGATTACACTTACCAACCAAGTTACTATCTACTGTTCAAATGTGTTTTCCTGAGCAAGCTAATGAAAACACGGGAAAAAAAAACAACAAAGCGATGTTCACTTATCACAGTCTGCCATCAGTATTGTGAATCCCTCACAAGCAGTTTTCAAGACAGACTATGGAACAAAAGCTGCCTGTGTCATCTTAAAAAATTTCTTCTGTCCAAAGAAGACTTCTTCACACATACTATTAAATATTTCTGAATCTGCTGATGTCATTTCATTGGCTACAGCATACCATGATCAATTATTTTGAAAGAACACCAGGAAAGCACTGAGCTGACTGAAACAATTTCTTTCAGATCATACCTGCAGTGCATTGAAAGGCAATTTAATCTCTACTATCAGGCCATTCACTTTATTTCATTTTTTCCTCTCAGAACCTCTTCCTAACTATGGTGTCAAAAGAGACCTTTCTTAATCATTATCCTTCATTAGCAAATTAATGACTCACAATTCAAACTGAGCTTAAGGATGCATGTAAATCAGTAAATCAATTACATATCTGAAGAGAAATCCATATAGAGCTTAAATATCCACAAGGTACACTGTTAAGCTTAAGCTAACACAATGAATCATCTCCATTAATCAATGAAGTCTCTACTAACATGTATTCCACAGAATTTTTTTTTAAAAAATAAATAATTAAAGTGGATTTGATGAGTACTTCTCCTCAGAGCCCTTTTCAAACAAACCTACTAAAATAAGACTACAATACTTTCACTGCTGAGCAATACTGAACAAATATGTATGCTGTTCATGTACTAAATATCTGCCTTCCTCTTGTGAGAACATTTCTCAAAGCAGCAGCAACGGCTGCTTGTGCTCTAGAAAAATATGTTGTCACTCATAAGAGCAAGTCTGTTTTTTTTTGCCAAATCACAACACAGCTTGATCTGGTTAGCAGAAACCTAGTTATAAATATCCATTGTAAGAAAGTCTGTTCTTTAAACCTCTCTCTACAGAAAATGTGCAACCTGAGGGCATACCTTAACTGGTTTAACCTCAGAAGAGCAGAATGAGAACTAAGACGTGTACAGCCTGTACAGCATATGTGTCTTAGTGTTACAAGTACTTAAATAATGTTTTAAGGGAAATAAAACAGGTGAATAGCCTAATTTAAGTTAAAATGAGAAAACAGATTACATAAAAATTAAGATGACTTGGCTTTATGAAAGAGCTTATACAAGAGCTCTTACCATCTATGAAATGTACCTCCTACAGCTTCTTGACCACCTAACTGCTACAAAAATGAGTTGTGTTAAGGGAAGACAAAATACAATACGAAATTCAGTGATTACAAAGATCAGTCATTAGCATTGCTATATCAGGAAGGAGGAGTTTTATACATAGGAAGGGTTTTCTCAAGTGACCCTTCAGATACCTGTTTCCTTTTAACACTCTGATTGGGGAGAGATAGTTAAAATAGCATTTAAGTGATATCTAAAGAACCCCTTTTTAAAAAGAGAGGGCAGGCCAGTCTGCTGTGATCTGTGCTCAGAAGAAGAGATATATTGCTAGATTTTAATATTGAAATGTTTACATTTCAGTGTTATGAATCTGCCCAGCAAGTGGAGTACTTCTGAGAAGTAAATTGTCTCCAGTAATTCCAGCCAACTGGATCCACACAACGAACATTACAGAGCTAAAGGATTTAGTCATGCCTCTGTAAGATTGCATCTGGCTAGGAAGAGAACCCAATCAGATGTGGAACAAAATGATTTAAGAAGCAAAGCTGTCTCATCAACCCTTCTGCCGGCAGAACCCATCTAGCGATATCTTGCCAGAGTTTACTAAGAAGCCTCAGAACTCATCAGCCAGGAAGTCCCAAGGGCCTCGTGGACTTGGCACCACAAAACTCCTAGGCAGGATCTTTCCACCTTGGTCCAGTATTCCAACACGGCTTTGCGATTTTTTTTTTCCTTTGGTGATAAAGGATCCTGGAATTAGTTGCTCTAATTGAGAAAAATGTCCAACACTCTACTATCCTTAATTAACCAATTACAGTCAGTTGAAATTTTTGAAGGCAACAAACCAGAGAACATCATTTCCTTTGGCTACTCCAGAGGGTCCCTCTACCAATTTAAGGATCACATTGTTACAGACATAATTGTTTGCTCTAGTCACACAGAAATCTCAACAAAACCTGCGTGGAAAAAAAACAGTAAATTTTATACCAAGCTGCATGTATGCAGGAAATCTTGTGATCTAGGAAGCAAAACCAAGGTCTCACCAGTGATCTAAAGTAAGTTTTAAATAGATAGATGAATTGCAAAAGGTATCAAGTTTCTTTCCTAGAAAAGAAATTATCATCAATTTTTAGTTTTATGAAACAAAATCAGGCCAAAAAATTACAAGTATCAGTGGTAAAATAATAATACATGCAGAGAACATTGCCTCTAAAATCATTAAAAATGGTATCAAGAAAAAAAAATCTAAAATTATTAACATGTTCAATTGTCTCACGTAAATAACAGAACCAGACCTCTCAGTTTTTAGAAAACAAAATTAGAAGACACAGATTGTTTTCTGGTAGTAGCTCAACATTTTTTGCCCTAGTTTCAGCATTTAGAAATTCTGGTACTCCTTAACATGATATATTGTCCTTAGAGGGGTCCCTGGAAAGGGATACTGAACTGGAGAGACTTTAGAAATCAATTACAAACAACTACAATTTCTAGGACTGATTGGTTCATAGTAACAACAGTTCATTCTCATGGAACAAATAAATCCCAAATGGAAGGCGTATAATTTGATAACTCAAAGGACTACACATGCCACGACTGATCATGCAGTGGCATCAGATGCTCTGACAATAGCATGCAATGGCTGATGCAAAGACATGGTGGTATGTCTTTACTCTGGGTAATATTTTATTCTTTTTAAGTGGCATGTGTTTCCTACATTTGAAATAAAAATCCCTTTTCTGTTATTCGATGCTTAGAACTATTTACATGATCACATACATGCCTCCAATGCCACTAGGATGACATCGGTCATTAAGATATCCATGCTGAACTGGTATACAGAACACAGACTAGGTGAGATCTTTGCTGTTCTGGGAAGGCAGATGAACCCAGGTGAATGCCTTTTCTTTTATCAGGACATTTTCTTTTGTTTCCTTTTGTCCAAGTTATGAGAGGTATTTGACAATGACATTCTGGTCTCTTCAGTACTGGTGCTAGCAAGACAATTGTTTGTCCAAGCAATTTATCAAGCACTAAGAAGTCCACCAGTGAAAGGAATTAGGAAGTAAAAATTAAGGTAAGCAGGACAGGTAGAAGCTCATGTAGCTTTTTCTCAGTGAGTTCTAGAAAAATCTTCAAGATGTAGGAAATATCCATATACCTTAACATTACCTAGGAGGAATGTGGATAACTCAAGCTTTCATCTGAAGATGCCAAAGATTTGTGGCCTGGGGTGTGACCGTTGTGCATTTGGAACAGTTTGGCACAGCCATAAATTGTCCCTATTCAGCTGGCAGCAGAGCAAACTGAATTGCTTGTAAAAGCCTCATGTGAGATAAAGAAATGTGAGATAAATCTAACCTCAGCTGATACACAGACACTGGTAGTCTTCCTTAAGCCTCCTTCATATTGACAATCACAATTGATGAAGACCAATGGGAACTGTGAAACTTGCTAAACCTAAGCTAACAATTTTTTCCCTTAACATCATTTTAAGTAAACTGACCTAAATACTTGGGATCAGGAGACAGAGTAGTTAAACTCTCCTCAGAAGACAAGACAATAAACATCTTGGGTAAACATACCACCTCTTGCAGTGGGATCATTTACAAAACATACACTATTCTGTACTATGATGTACCTGCTAGGAGCTTGGTAACAGATACAACAGAGCTGAAAAAGATGGGCAGATAGTGCCCACAGTAGGATTTAAAGTCCTTTACCCTTCCCTAGAACCAGTACCTCCCTAAAAGGCATCTTCATTTAACAACAATTTCCAACTGTTTCTTAAAAATTAATCCTCTGCATAGCCATATAGTGCAAAGGCAATAAAATCCTCTTAACTTGCATACACACAATAGCACTTGACAAAGGCTGACTGAAGAACTGTTCTGTTTTATTATGACATTTAAGACTGCAGTATTTGTTTTGCTCTGTTCTGGAATGAAAAATAAAATTAAACCTTTCTATCCTTCTGACCATTCAGCACGGCTGCCAAAGTTGTCTTTGCTGTCAAATCTTCTCATCAAAACAGTGACACCAGACAAGTTTTGGCTCCTGAGCTGCTCCATTTTACAACAATTTTAAAAATTAATTTGTTCTACAGCGGAATGAAAACAAAATCTTTCTAACTTTCATTACAAAATAGAATTCTATTGACATACACTTTTAGACTGAGAAGCCTGGATTTTAATATGGCTGTCTCTACTTTTGAGAATGCCTGATCTTGACCACTACCTTTCTGACAGTGTTTTGTCAAAATCTATACACTTTCCCCCAAATATTTCACCTTTAATTATATGTTTCCACAACATATATATATGCTTCCCCAAAATTACTCCTGACCAGTGTTATTTCTGAAACTTTTTTCTTCAGTGACACATATCTTGGCTACTAATGAGTCTTTGCTCTCCTCCAGATGCCACACAATTCGCGACAGCTTGTACTTCTTGGGTGAAAATATTCCTTGCCATAAGCACCATGTCTGTGACATTAAGAGTTAAGCACATTAAGTCTACAGTAAGCATTAATTCACATAAATGCTTAAAGACTGCTTTAAATCCACTGTTTCCTGGCTAAATTAATTCCATTTTTTCCACTTCAGCTTGTTCATTGTTATGTTTTACTGTCCTACAGATGTTCTTAACATCATGGGTTATGTATTTTGTGTTGGAAGTGACAGGAGAGCAATCTTTCATTTACACATGGAAAACCCGAGGATCCTTCTGTCTCTGCTACAACCTATTGTCTACTGTGGCAAAAAGTACTGTGAACATTATACAATTTCCCAAGGATTCTGACAGCACAATATCGGGGAGGGTGGGGGAGGGCAACAAAAAAAAAAACCAAACCACCAAAGAAAAAAGCCCATGTACCATATAAATAATTATTCACAATGCAAGATTCTATTTCTAACCAATAAACTTTCAGTTCTCAAAATGAGCTGTACAAAGCATGAACTAATTAAGACTTACATGGAAGCACTCAACTGAACTGGATTTTAATGGAAAAACTGTGCATATTATCCTTGGCAGTAGGATTTAATTTGGGGGTCTCTCTGGTTTATTTGTTGAAACTGCACAACTAGGTTGATATCTTAATAGGTCTGGTGATAGGGGTTGGCTATTAGTATCTTGACTCAGACAGTAAAACTGGCACTTGTCCTGCTCTTATCTGTCAAGAAGGTTGAAGTATCTGAGTTAATACTATTTCCCTGTTAGCAAGAAGGTAAAATTAAGTGAGGTTTTGTATGAGAACCGTTTGCCATGCAGATGTGGAAGCAAGTCAACAGGAGAATCAAACAGGTCCTGCGTTCAACCAGTGATGACAAGAAGCAGAACAATTTGCAATCAAAATTCTGTATTTTCTTGTGTTTAAACATTAACAGTTCCAACATGTGACATGCAAGCTAATGTTTGCTTGCTTGTCACATGCAAGAATCAAAAAGATAATTCAGTGCAATCAGATGGGTAACAAGATGCTGGATAGTCTGATTTAAGAGTCCTCACTATTTCAGATTTAAGGAAGAAAAGTAAGAAAAACAAAGAGAAAGACAACACATGCCAGCAGAGGTAAAGACAATAACAGATTATTATTTCTTTTTAAATTGTATCAGGAAAAAAGTATTATTAACATGGCATTGGTCTCATATTAAATGGAAACAGTAGAAGAGTCAATAAAGATGCAGGAAAAGTATGGCTAATCAGTGATTATTCTGCTCTATAGTCAGAAAACCAACAGATAATATGGTCGTATCACTTCATTAATAAACAGTTATTTCCAACTGTATCAACAGAAAGGTGCAAAATGCAGCTTTTAAAGCTAGGCATACCAAAATCCAGTAGACTTGGACAATGTAATCAAAGAAGTTAAAAACAGGTAGCTGAGGAGCTCTTTAGATTATGAATATTGACTTTAGGCAGCTCTTGGAGAACAAGGGCAGTTTTAAAGTAAATAGAAGAAAGCTAATGTCACACCAGCACTTAAAAAAGAGAAACTAGAATAACATATATTTTAAGTACTGGCAGTGTAATGCTGATCATTGCAGGATAACAGAGGAGGTGATACTATTTCCTTAATGTCCTGTTCAATGAACAACAAATAAAAGGAGGGTAAAATCATTATTACCAGTTTTTTGTTCTTTTTTTGTTTGGGGGGGGAAAAAAAAGGGAAAAAAAAGGGCAGCCTTTTCACAAAGAGAATAGCTTTCTCTGCTAAGACTGCAGTTCTAGTTGAAACAGTTAATACAATATTGTGAAAAGCAGAATTCCTTAAGTATTCCTTGACTATTGATTTAGAAAGCAGTAATGAAGATTAAAACTCATTAACTGACAGATCTAAAAATGCAATTACAAACAGGTGAGTTTCTTTTGAGGTCTGAAGTATACAATGTATTCAGACTATTTAAAAGTTTGTCAGTGACCTGGGAAAAGAGACAAAGTCTTCAATTATAAGAACTCTAGAAAAAAAAACAATAACCATGAGATATAAAGAACGTAATGGAAAACTCATTCATACAAAGAAATTTGGTTAATGTAGTTAGTAAAGGGCAAGAAAGTAGTATTATTTGATTTTGTTAAATTAAAAGATTTATTTCAGATGAAAGAAAACAGGCCAAATTTACAGGATGGAGAACCTGTGAAGCAGTAACTTTGGGAATGCCTCATTGGACAAAGATGAACCAACCAATTCAAAACTAGCTCTCAGTGCAAGGCAGCAGCCAAGATAACTTACGCAATCTTCAGATTTGTATACAATGAGCTATCAAATATGAGTACATGCATCATGCTAGGCTTGTATTTGATATGTATTCAACAAAAACACTAAGTCCATTCGGTGTCCATAATTAAATAAAAACAGTGAATTGTAAATGTTTGTTAGAGAAGATCCACAGAAATTATTAAAGAATTGAAAAAAACTATGAAGGAATTTATTACACATTGCTAAATAAAGAGAAAAAATAAGGGACAATTTGAAGAAAATCTGAAAGTTTCTACACAGAGAAGATTGTGAGATTTTATTTAATTTATAAATATGGCTGTAGCCACACATTGAAACACACATTTACACTGAAACTACAAGTAACTTTTATCAGGAAAGGTCCTCCCCAAAACCAAATTAAGTTGTAGCAGATTCTCAGTTGTTTTCAATCATCTAGAAAAAAACATCCAATTTTGATTTAAAAAACTTCAGCACACAGATTATTTTTGAAAAAAATAATACTGTGACCTGTGCTACAGGTCACCATAGTCTCTTCTGCCAATCAAATCCATCTATCTACTGATTTCACAGAACATAAAACAAATTGATGATAACAAGGTATGGGATTTGCTGCTATCACAGACTTCACTCCACATCTGTAATGGCCTCTTCCCCTGGGTTGTGCCCATCTTTTCTACTTAATGCATGCTTCCACTCTTCCACAGCATACTATACAAATCCTAGCAGAAGAGCTAGGAGCTTTTCTAACTTGTATTCACCTACACCTGTGTGTAGGTGAATCATAAGTCTAGCAAGGATTTCTGGAGTGCAGTGCACACTGTTAATGCTGCCTCCCATCCCCAAAATGCAGGAGACACCAGTACCAGTAGAGTTAGCTATCTACCCAGTGCTAACAGTTGGGAAACACTTACTTAGAGCTGATTTATTGTGCTCTAGGCTCAGAGAATTCCAGCACGGGAATGGGCCAGGATTCAGATTTGGCCCTGATTTGAAAAATATTCTTCAGTTTGACAACTATAGGTGGGAGCCTTGCTGTAGGAAAGCAGAATTAATCTATTAATTCTTGACGTGCAGTGGAATAGAGATTAATAATTTTAATTGCATTCAAGCCTTTTTAGTTACATAGAATGTTTTGCCCTAGAGAGAAGTCAAAGAAGTGTGGGGAAGGATGCTACTGTTACAAGACTTCAGTTTTACTGTCTTCACAGCACAAGGACATATTTTGAAGGCTGCTTTCTGGGATCCACACCCAAACAAAACTGCTCTCGTCTCTGCCACTTGTACCTTTTTCATTTTTCTACAAGCCTTTATCCCAGCTTATCTGAAAGAACCACAAAATTGTTCCACACCTCTCCCCCTTTCAGCCCCCTCTCTCTCATGGCCACATCCCTTATTCAACTGTCCATTTTCAGCAATCCCTTCTATCCAGTCTTCTCACATGAAGGGGCAACATGAGGCTCCATGTTCTTTCACAATCTTTTCTCACCACGGTAGTACTCCCCAGCTCCAGCTTGTTCCCTTATGGGTATGGAATATGAATTATTCTCAAAATTTCCTGGGTACTGTAAAGGCTACTTTCCTGACCCTGTCCCAGTGAGTCCAACAAAACTGCAAAACAACTCTTACAAGTTAAATAAATAAATAAATAAATCCATCCATCCACACAGCCTTTGAAATCAGTCTCACTAGAACTTTGAAGGAAAAAGGTCATTTTCAAGAACAAATCTAGGATGGAAAATTTAGACTTAAATAAAGTTTTAAAATTCAAAGTTTGGAAAGCGAAATACTGTTTCGTATTTAGTAAAGCACCTTAATTACACATGACATTACCAACCTTAATAGAAAGCTGACAAAACAAACAGACACATAAACAATAAAAAATACATACCTTGCTTGTAAAATGTATACATTTTACTCAAACATACTGCAGTTTTAGGTCTTGTCTGTTGGAAAAATTGTGCTTTATAAATTAATCTGATTCATTATGAAATTCATTAATATTTTATAGGAAAATTAGCATTTTACCTTTCATATAGAGGAAAAAAAATCCATGGCATCTTTATGAGGGACTCAGCCTAACATCACTTAATTACATGCTGGAATTAGCAAAAATTACAAATCAGGACTCCTACTCCTGATCAAGTAGTTTAAGAGACAGAAAAGGAGTCAGAAGCCTAAGTCTCCTGGATTTGGAAATCTTTTATCTACCTATTCATAAACCCTGCCCTTATCTGCTGCACTTATAAGAGCGATATGAAAAATAACATAATGTTATAAACTCTGAAGGGAATTTAGAATAGACAAAAGGAATTATTTTAACATGATATCTCAAGGGCATTTTGTTACAGTAGGCACTGCAGACTGCTGCACTGAAATTTATTAAAAAACTCTGTATTTCAGTAGACTCAATGTGCAAGACTAATGATATGGGTAACAACATTACTATTAATATCAGTAATAACCACATCACTATGCATGTCATCAATCCCAAATTCACACACATGTACACTTCATATGCTCAAAGACCATTAAGCTTCAGGCATCTCATTTACAGCCTCCCTTGAAATGTATATGTGCTTGTGAAAATGCCAGTGTGTTGAATCTTACCACAGAGAAGAGAACTGTACGTAGTGAAGACAGAAATGCTCCTCTCCGAAGAACACTTCACAACCCTGTGTTCTGTGCTAATGTTGTGCTTGTTTATCCTTACCACGGTGAAAGCTTTGAATGCACAAACTGCACATGGACTTTAAGTGAACACTCAGAAGCAAATTCTGCCCAGAGAGGCAGGATCTTAATGCTTGTGGCAACATGATCAATCTTTTAATTTGCTACAGCCAGAACGGAAACTGAGTCCAAGCAAAAGGTCAGAACAGGCATTTTATATTCTCTGTTAAAGAAGGGGAGGAAAAAAATGTCTTTGAGGAGTAAAGTAAGTAGCTAATGAGACACAGCACTGACAGCTGGAATTTAATAAGTATCCACTTCACAAGGAAAACTGCTCTTAGTAATTAAATACGGGTATCATACAAAGCTTCTGCTTAGAGTTAGACTTCAAAATCCTGTCAGTAGGACTGAAGAGGTTTTACACACCAGGTAATACAAGGGTGAGTTTGCCTGGGAGGCTAGTCCTAAATGAAGAGGGTTAATTGCATAAAATTCACAGTCATGTCAGTGGTAAATAATTCCAAAGGGACTTGTTCAGATAGTAGCCTGCCATTACTAAAAAACAGACTGCAACTAAAAAGACCTGTTATAAAGTCCACCAAAACCTGAGACACATAAAAAGTTTATTAGTCATTGCAGAACTAAAATGCAAACAAGATCTTTTTAGAGGGATCCAAAAATCTTTATGCTCCAGGTCTGTAGGGCCATAAAACTCTACCCGAGAAAATTTTAAACAATCTTCTAATTAATCACAGGATTTTATTACCTCTCACAAGCTGTAAGTACTTCCTCCTACCTTGTTAATGTTTTACTCTTTGTACTAAGTACGATTCCTAACCCTCCTGACATACCCTGCTAGATGAACCAGGTTAGAATTCAACATCAAATTGAGATTATAATGGATACTAGAACACAGATGGTGTTTCATTTGTCGGACTGCATTCCCATATGTGAAGGTATAAGTATCTAAATTTCTGGGAGCATCTGAGAGAGCGGAGTCTAATGTTTTTTCTGTAATTTGTGACACCATCATCAAAATATGACCACAGAACATATTCTTAACATAATAAAACTCATATCCCTGAAAAGATGTATTGATCCTCACTTAATTAGCAGTCCAACAGAACACTGTTGGTATCACAAAAAGAAAGCAGTTTAAGTGGTTGAGTTTTTTTATCAGCTACATCCAACAGATTTGCATTTATTCAGGTATGCATAACACAATCACACAGCTGTATTTACCTCAGTGTAAAAGAGCACTGACTTTGTAACACGTTTTAACCTACCTCATAGTACATAGGCACATCCTTAACCTTTTTTCCCTTTTGATTCCCAGATTCTCTGACCTGCAAGGAAATAAAGCATTCTACTGTGAGAAGACTTTAAGTTTACACAAATTATTTTACTCACTATTCCCTTTTGCAAACAGTACACTCACACTCCAAAACAGCGAGGAATCATCTTATGCTACCCCTGCACCTTAGGGAGAGAGCTTTTGTTATAAGCACCTAGAAGAAAAGTCTGTAACAAACCCTCATTATTTACATGGAGCAGAGCAGCTGGTACAGTAAGCTTTTCTTTTTACATTTTTAACTCCTATGAACTAGTGTAATTTTTAAAACTTCCACAGAATAATTCAACTGAAGACAAAATTTATAGTTACTGCAAACCAAAGAAATTAGTATCTAGAAGTGAGATCTAGAGTTTGGTTTGTTATGAAAAGTTCCTTTCTTGGAATACCTGTCTGAAAATGTCTTCACGCGTTATCACACTGAAGAGCTTCCGCTGTGGCACCTGCACAGCAAGGGACAGAGCCTTGGTGTGCATTTCATCCTCAATTTTGTTCCCAACAACGAAAGCAATGCTAGGCTTCCAGTCATCCTATTTTCCAAAATAAAGCATTTAAGGTATTAAAGTCAAGCAAACGAAAGTGCTTCTCTGCAGTTTCAAGGAGTAATCCTGTAGAGATGATTACTCCCTTGAAGACATATTAAACACCACGGTATTAATCACACCGAAATAAACTGTATACAACCCGAAAAAGCACACACTAATTTATCTCAATTCTTTCTGCCATTAGGTGGCAGCATTATGCTATGGAAGACACAAATGCCTACTAACACCCTCTACAAACCTCCCCGCAGGCAAATGCTGCATTAGCATCACACACAAACAAAGTAACTTTCAAAGTGGCATTTGCAGATCTGACGGTTCAGTACGCGAATAAGAAGTGAATTTTGTATACATGTGTTATTGTCATTGAATATATGCGTTATTGTGATTATTTGCTGGACAAAAAAAATAAACAATTTTCAGCTCCTTCATCCTGGGAATTAATAGTGCCCACATACTATTTTCTGAAAATTGTAGCACTATTTGTATGATATTTATGAGCGTATATTTATGCATCCTATGGTTCTTACAGGGTTTCACTAAGTATTCTGAACTAAGAAAAATTTTTTATCAGTGGAAAGTTATATTTCATTACAGTATTGACAAATGAAAACACTAGCACTTTTCAAACATTTGCAGTAAAATACACATTTCTATAAAAAAAAAAAAAACAAAACTCGATTCAACATTAAAGAACTGTAGAACAAGAGAAGACTGGAACACATTAGTGACAGACATCCACAAAAGCTTCAAAACAACGTCATTTAAGCAACTTTTGCTGGTTACTCTTCTTTCCTATTTCTTCTGCTTTAACCTACTGGAATCCCTTTTACAGAGTGGCTACCTCCAGCACATCTACATCTCACTCTAGAGCATTCTCTATCAGCATCACTGGTGCCTGAACCATAAATACTTCTAATGGTTGTACTGTACACTCTTCAGGAATCACCAAATAGGTTTTTTTTCATTCCACATTCGCACAGGTAAACTGCGAGGATATCAGTAAAGCTGCACAAAGGTAAATACAGAAAGATCTTCAGTACGATCAAGGTAGTCCCAAGACATTGTCACACTAATCAGGACCAGGCTAAGCAAAGTCACATACCAGTCCAGTATGCATCATAGCAGAGAAAGATTTAAAAGATAAATTTAAGAGAGGGTGGTAACTTTATGATTTTGATGGAAATATTTTCATATGTGTATATTACATACAAAGCCCTTTTGGAAAAGAGGAACAAAAAGTGAGTCATGATAAAGTGAGGGAAAGGACCACTAAAAAAAAAAAAAAAAAGTTAGATGTAAACAGTCAAAGGAGAAGTTTCTTCTTCTAGTTTTACTGTACCCTTCCTACCTTCAGTTTTTCCTTCTCTTAGCTGAAAAAAAGCCTACCTAAATGTTTGCAGTTTGAGTAACTGATGACTTGGGATGGGAGAAAGCAACAGTTGATATAAGTTTCAAACTAGTAAATGCTCACATGGAGGGAAACAGTTTGTCATACTCTTAAGGGACAAAGCATAACATCACATGAATACAGAATGATGGGATTATACATACACACCCTGTTTTTTTTTAACCACAGAATATTCAGAGAAATAAAAAAGATGGCAAGATCACCTGGGTCACTAAGAGTAGTCTTCTGAAACTACAAGTAGCTACAGAGCTATGAGAGCAGAGTGTCCAGCTGAGGTGGGGCAACAGGCACTTCTCAATGGAGAAGTGTCAGCAGCAATGGCCTGTGCTGAGACTGCAACAGGTACACTGAATTTCTTTCTCCCCTTTCTAATTGTGGAGAAGGATGGAGGATGATACCTTCTCCTGTCTTAAGTTGCTAACATAGCTACCATTCTTTTCATAATGAAAGAGCTAGGTATTCCAATATTATCATCAAAACACATGCATATATATGTGTTGCAGTTAATCTGGACTCAAAGTTATCATTGTATAGCTGCCAAGAGTTGGACACAAAAACTTTACCATTCTTTGAACAGAGATCATTTCGATGTCCATACTTGTGTGCAAATGCATAATTTTCTAGGCTTTCAGAATTGAGATTGAAATGCCCTCATGTGGCAGTATCCCGGTGCTCCATCAGAGTCTTAAAACCTCCGCCTTATTCCTTCTTCAGTTCCTCCTTAAAACACGTTGCTATCTTGGTGCCCATAAATTAAACCTGCTTAGCACTGATTAACATCATCCTGCAATAACCATGTCTGTGAAACATGTCTTCCACACAGTCCTGTCTCTTCTTGATCTTTCCATCACTTGGTCACAACTGTCCTTGGCTCATTTCTGCTTCCATTTCCACTCTCTATTCCTCATCCAAGCTCTGTCACTTCTCCTAATGCTTCCCACATCTATTACTTGCTCTCCTAGCTCTGGTCCTCAGTCTTCTTGTCCAGCCAGTCCCTAGTTTCATTATTTGATCCCGCTTCCAGCTTGCTCCATCCTCAGATTCCTTCTCCAAATCCTTATTCTCTAGCCCTTCTAGTACTTCCCAGGCACTTCCAGAGTTATGTTTAAGCAATGA